>PVIH01008264.1:60973-92700 GCA_004025045.1 Sigmodon hispidus | reverse complement strand
GTGTGTGTGGTGTGTGTGTGTGTGTGTGTGTGTGTGTGTGTGTGTGTGTGTGTGTGTGTGTGTTCTGGTTTGTGGTAAGAATAAGCAGCACTGTCAAAGACTATACTTGGGGTTGTTTGGTGACAAAACATGGGTGTGTCTGGAGGAAGGTCAGGGACAAGACTGCAGGACAGGCTGAAGCTGCCTTGCAGAGCCATGATGGACTTCAGTCTTCGGGCAGCCTGGCCACTTCTCACCTTAGTCCTAGGTTTACACAGGAGCCGCTGACTTCCCAGTTCACTCCTATGAGACGTGGAGCTCAGTTGGTCTCAGGAAGTCCAAGTGCAGATGCAGACAGTGAACTCTCTACCACCTCGAAAGCAGGACAGACCTGTGGCCCCACAGAAAGGTGATGACTGGGTCAGCCTTACCCCAAAGCTTTGATTGTTATCTCAAAGCCCTGACCTCTTTTGTGAAGGGTCAGCCTCTTAGGACATAGCTCTTTCATAGAAGAGAAAGATTTTTAAAACTCCTGGGATTGAATGGTGGATCAGCTGGTAGTAGTTGTGTGACCTGGATAAGTCAATGTGTGGAGGTGGGGTGAGGGGAGGTCAGCTACTGCCTGGAGTTTGGCTCTAGGTCCTGCAAACCAGATGCTCCAAGATCCTGTGGCAAATGCTGTAGGCAGAAAGTGCATGGAGATGCCTGACATCACTGGACAGTAGCTCTGAGACTGCTGACCTGTGCTCAGGATACTTCATTCCCACAGGAGATGCAACCACCGAACACAGGACCTGTGTGGTGAACATGAGGACAGCCCCTGCACACGCTAGTCACTGTGCTGGGAACAGATGAACGAAGGAGGCTATGCCTGGGTTCACCTTTGCTTCGTGAAACTGTAAACAACGTGCATCAAACCAGCTTAACTTTGGTACTATTTTTTGTCAAACCTTCAAATAGAGAAATTTCCTTTTTAAAGAAAGGTTTTTGAACCATCCCTATGTACGTCAAGGGGTTGTTTGTATATTCACTCATCCATCAATTTATTCCTCCATTCATCCATCTAACTCATTTTTTTTATCCATCAACCACCTACCATCTATTCATCTATATAATAATGATCCATGCACCATCTACTAATCCATTGAACCATCATTCATTCACCCACTCATCATCTATTATCTATAATTCATCCATTATAAATCAATCATCTATCCATCTATTATAAATCAATCCTCTATTCATTTATAATTTATTCATTTATCACCCATCTATCCTAAATCATCTATCCATCTACCATCCATCATCCATTCATCAATATCTATCTGTACTCCCATTCATCTATCCATTTTTCCATCCGTCTGTCCACTTATGTGTCTGTCCATCTGTCCATCCATCCATTCATCCACTCACCCGCCCCTTCAATACATCCATTTTCACCTCTTGTTGGGCTCCCACTGTGTCCTAAGCACACAGCCCTGGACCTGTCAGAGTGATGAGGCAGGAGCGGCTCAGAGGGAAGAGGTAGCCTCCTGGGTAGGGCACATAAGCAGGTGGGTGGGGGAAAAGCCATGAGTTGGCTTGCCTGTGGGGCACTGGGGTGTGAATGTGAGGAGGGGCAGGGCCTGGCAAAGTGAAGGATGAGCCCTGCTTTTTCTGTGAACAGGCCTCAGAGTCCTTCCTAGGGCCTCTCCAGCAGATCTGCTTCCTGTTTCCTGCTTCCAGTGGCCCTTTGTCCTCATGCCAAAGCTCCCAGAGCTTGATTATTTCTGGGCTTGGGCTTGCAGAGCAGAGCAAAGTGACTGTGTTGCATTCGGCACTCACTACTGAGTGTAAGGCATGAAGACACAATGGCCCAACGTCTAGGAACCCTTTGTGGGGGAGGCAGTCATCCTCTCCTCCTGGATGGAGAAACTGAATTCTGGAAGCTAAAAGTACCTCTAAACCTACTCTCTAGTCTGCAACATTGTGTTCTGACAGGTCCACCTGATCTCCAGATATGGTGGGACCATTCTCTGTATGCAATTCTGTAAATAAAGAGCTGTTTTGGTCTATGTGTAGCACAATAGAAGTGGGTGGAGGATCAGAGGAGAGACAGGTAGAAGGAGGGTGGAGTTGGCCAGACTCCATCCAGCCTCCAGAAAATAAAAAGAAACCAAGTGAGCTACAGGCCAGGTCATATGGCAAATAAATTACTAAAAATAGGTTAAATTAAGATAAATGAGCTAACTAATAATGTGCCTGAGACATAAGCCAAACAACATAAAATTAATATAAGCGTCAAAGTCATTTTTGGGGGACTAAAAGCTACTGTGGGCAAGGTCAGACCACTGGCCCAAAATGGGGCCAAAAATCATTTACAACATCCATACTTATCTGTGGTTCCATGAAGCCAGACTTGGGTTTGGTCCATGTTTGCAAATACAACTGAGGGTACAGACTTCAGCAATTATGCCTTTCTGTGACAACAGTGTCTGGGCGTAGGACTCCTCCATAGAACAATGTGGCAAGGGAACGGGTGAAACCAGAGACGAGAATCTTCCAATGGGTCTAACGTCCCTTCAGATTGTGCCTGGCTAAGTGGAAGCAGGTCCTTGCTCAGGGTCAGTGGCCAGAATGGACAATGGGTTTTACTGTGAGAAACAAAACGTTGAGGTTTAGGGGGTCATATGGAGGACAGCATTCCACACAGACCTGTGGAGATGGCACCTCTGAGCCAGACCTGAGCTTCCTGTCCACCCCGGAAGTTCTGCCCGGGGGAAATACTGGTTCTGTGTGACTGAGAAAGAACACCAGCATTGCATGTAGAAGACCCCAGGAATGCTTACATCTTCCAGGGTGAAGGTCCTCCAAATCATGTGAGTCTCAGAGTAACTTAGCGTCAGCTGAAAAGCTTCCTGGGCTATCAGAGCAAATGACATCATATTGGAATGCTGGAGTTGCAGAAATTTGTTCTTTTCACTGTCTGGGGCCAGAAGTGTGAAGTCCAGATGTGGCATGGCTGCAGCCTGACCTAAAGGGAAGTCCTTTCCTATCCTCCCTCAGCCTGTGACTCTCTTCTGACCTCTGTTCTCCTTTGTCCTGAACCTTCTGTGGCACTGCTGTGACAACCCCACTGCCTTCTCCCATGAACACTTGTTACTGGAGTTAGGGGTCATCCTGAGCCTAGGTGGTCTCATATTGGAACTCTTACCTCCTTGCATTTGCTGAAATCCCATTTCCAGATGAATTTATAATCACAGGGGCCAGGGCCTGGAGCATGGAACTTTGTTCAACATGCCACTGTTGTCTTGGGCAGTCTCTGAGTGAGAATTTGTGCTTGGGATATTGATGACGTCCTCTGATATCTGCAGCAGCTCATGGACCCATGCTTGCAATGAGAAATCCAGATCTGGTTCTGTTGACCACCCAGATGTGGATCCAAGTCACTGAGGAAGTGCCTTAAAACATCTCTGGGGTCAGATAGTGGCGTACAGATTGATCACACTTTGACAGAATGTGAGTTTCCAGTGACCCCAGAGCACCCTGGGTAGTCATCAGCAGTGAAAACATACAGGACCTTTCTCTGGTGGACTCTGAGCATTGACATTCTAGAATCCTGTGACCTGTGCCATGTCTCTTCTTGTGCAATTGGAATCCCTGGAGGGCAGTAGTGAGCTCTGTACTCAATGTTAAGTCTTTGAGGCAACCCTCTCTTTTAGCAGGAGCCATGAAAAATAAATGTGATGGACTAGAATTATCGACATGACCTGCTTCCCCACAAAGCTCAAATTTTTCTTTGAATTTTAATAATTGGGTGTGAAAATTTCTAGAAAGATTAGATCCACTTCTTAACATCAGGTTAATAGGTCACCATTGTTGCGTTCTTCAGAGATGCAGCTGAGACATCACAGCATTATGACACCAGCTGATAAAAGGAGAGAGAATTTTTCTGTGGAATTTATAACTCATTGCAACCATGAGACTACTTCAGATATTAACCTATTCAGTAGCATATTTTAAGGAAAAGAGCCCAGAAGTAAGTGGCTTTCTAGAAAACCTAGCTTTTGATAAGTCCTCAGGCTCCAGATCTTGACCTTTTCCATCGACCCTCCTGCCAACATCTGTTTTATCTCTATGGCTGATATGTGTCAGGCTTCATGATGGATTGGACCACGTGTCAGCCCGTCAGTCACCAGGCATCCGTGTGGTCACAAATGGAGACTCCAGTTGGGCCATGTGATAGTTCTTAGTTAATTTACCGTATCTGGCCACCCCTTCCATCAACTGAGTGGGAAAGCCATTTGTGAGGGGTCAGTTGCTTGGCAGGCACCATGGTGGACATCTGAAAGAGCTCAGCTGATGTGGAAGACAGCTTTAGGTAGTGCACCCCAGACCTGCTGCTGCTTCTACAGATATTGTGGGTTTTATTTTTATCAACTTGAATAATGGAAATCTCTGCTGTGATGTTTAAATTTCTGGCCTGGGATCATCTAAGACATATTCCTTTTTCCCCTCATCCATAAGTTTATATTAATAATACCAGAGTGCTATGATGGGGCAATGCTGCCTTTGAGTGATGACCAGGTCTAAGTGAGTCATAAGGGTGGAACTGGTGTCTTTATAAGAAAGAGGATGGGGAGGAGGGGAGTCTGTCTGTCTCTGGGAGCTAACGAGGAAGGTATGAAGGTTCATCAAGAATGTGGCCTTAAGGCAGGAAGAGCCCTCACCAGAGCCTGACAGAGCTGGTAGCCACGGGGGCTTCCAGACTCCAGGCTGAGGGAAAAATAAACAGCTGCCATTTCAGTGATCCAGTTTGGTGATGTTTCAGTAGCTAAGTCCATTCACTGAACAATGAAGAAACAAACCCAATGACTATGTATGTGGGTGTTTCTCAAGGCTGCTGCCTGTGAACCCAAGATGGGGGGATTTAAACATACATAGTTCGTGCCCCACTTTAGATAGCTGAGGTATTTTCACATATACACAGCCTACAGGCATCGGTCTTTTTTACATAGTTCCCCATGAAAGAGGTTTATTTATTTTAATGGCCTTGGATAGAAGGCAAGGGCCTCTTGCACACCACATTGTTACAGACTCCTAGTCTGCAACAATGACTTTGATGGGCATCAGGTGAAGAGCTGCCCACACCTTTAGCAGGTTCTGCAATGACTAATGTCATTGAGTGACATCTTGATTTGGGCCAAGATAAAGAAGCATGTGGTCCACAGCCTACCTTGTGGGGTCTGGGGTGGTGAGCAACCTGAAGATCCAGCAAGGTGTCCTGGCCCTATTCCTGCTGGACTGGAGTCTCAGGAGCAGCTGCTTGGCCAGTGAGATGTGATGAGCTCCTAGCTCAGATCCCAGATGGAGGCTCTGAAGCCCGTGAGAGATGAGCCTGCAGATGCTGCTACTAAGCATCCACCGCGCTGGAGTCCAGCCTGGCAGTTCCGTGTGTAGTCCGGTGACATCCCTGGATTCCACAGCCTCTGTCAGTCATTTCCTCTCATGTACACTCTCCTCCCAGCTAAGAAGAACAGACAGAGAAATTAGTGAACGTCTTCAAGTTTGTATGTCTAGTCAGGAAGAGTCCTGTAAACACAGCTACCAGTCACTGAGGAGGACAGGAATATGGCAGCAGGTGTGGGCTTGGGGAAAGGTGTGTTTGACACTAGCGTACATGACTCTGCTCTTCACAGGCTGAGAGTATCTCTGATGCTTGTGTTTCCATTGCCTGCAGTTCAATAGTTGTCCTGACTCTAGAATCCCCCAGGACCCTATAAATGGAAGGAGATGCCTTTCCTGATCAGATTCAAAGTTTCTGGAGGAAAGGGACTTTGTTTTCCTGCATGATCAAGGTACCTGACTCCATAGACACATACATGCCTTAGATAGTTGTTGGATTGGTGTAATTCTGAAAGTATCCGGTGAGAACTGGCGGCTGTGAGCTCTTAAGCTTGTTAGAGTAAAGTATGGAAGTAAGATTGACACTCAGAGTGGATTTTCCTGCATGAAAACTGCTTTGTGGCGGTAAAGGATGAAGGCAGGGGTCAGAGGGACCCTGCTTCCTCCTCACTCTGCCCTTGGACCAGTTGAATGGCTCTGAGCCTCAGCTTCAAAGAGGGAGGCGTGGTGCTATAACCCCAGCATGGGTAGAGAATGAGACAGGAAGGGGATCAGTTCCTCATCTCCACAGTGAGTTCAAGATCAGCCTGGCCACACCAGATCATTTTTTTGTATTAAGTGTTTTTTTTACAAGCAAAAAGGAGGGACCTCACAAATTTATAGTTATTTGTCAAAGTTTTCCACATGGAGGTGCCAGATGCACTAATCTTAAGTCTTTTTGCTTGTTTTTAGTCTCTTTCATCACCTTCACCTTTTAGCTTATACACACAGAAATGCTAGATTGAAAATGCCCCCTCAAATAACCACATCAAGTTCCTAGAAATTGTCAGTGTGATCTTCTCAGAGCAAGGATCTTTGTAGGTGTGATACAAACATTTTTGCGTGAGACCATCCTAGGTGTCCCTGACACTCCAAGATCATTGAGGTGTGGTGGGTCTGTTTTTGTATTGTTTTGTAAATACAGTAGCTGTTTGGCTGGTGTGCAGTATTGTAGAAGTGGGTGGAGGAATTAGGAGAGACAGTCAGGAGGGTGGACTCAGGCAGTCTCTATTTAGCCTTTAAAGAAGAAGCATGTGAGGGCTATACGTATGGGCCATGGGCCACGGCCATGTGGCAGACAGATTTATGGAAATGGGTTAAATTAAGATAAAAAAGCTAGCTAGTAATGTGCCTAAGACATAAGCCAAACACCATAAAATTAATATAAGCATTTGAGTCATTTTGGGGGGCCTAAGCAGTGGCGGTAGGCTAGGTACTTCGGGACTATAGGTCTGTGTGTCTGGACTTCTTGCCAGATTGGGCCAGAAACTTTTTTCTACAGATGGCACCCAAGGTGGGGCCCAAACACCCACATAAAGCCTAAAAAGGTTTTAAAAACATTCTATAACACAAAAACAAAACCAACTTTTAAATCATATATCTAAATTAAGTCATAATACAAAATTAAGTCATAATACAAAGATGCCAAAATATTCAAACTTAAATTCAAAAATAACAAGTCCGCTACAGACAGCTTAAACCCATATGTCTCACAAAAAACTCAATATAAACAACAACCTACATATAACTAATTTAAATGTTCTATTTATATTAAACAAAAAAACAGAGTCAAAAACAGTGTTCTGATAACTGTCTTTTCTTGAGTCTGCTCTGTTGGCAAACAAAGACACAGCTGATACCTACCTCCACCATGTTAAGAAGTCACCAAAAAAACACAAAGTCAACAACCAAAACAATACTAACATTTTTGAAGCTCTTCTAATTAAAAAACAATTAAACTTAACAATAAACAAAATTAAATTAAAAACATTTAAACAAGAAACTGTTCTTGTAGTGACTGCTTGACAGTATGCTGTATAAACTGGACATATATAAAAAATAAACTAAAAAAAAAGAAATAACCCTAAAAAATAAAAAAATAAAAGCCACATAAAATGACAAATATACAAAAAGTCTAGATTATAATTATTACTGTTTTCTTTTAATTTTTTAACTTCTAATAAGCTAACTACAAAAAACAATTAACTACAAAAAATGCTAAATTAAACAAACATATTTCAAAAATAATTTGACTTTAAAATTTAAGTCTAAAATATATTACTTAAAAAAATTCTGCTTTTATTTCTACAAAAGATCAAAACCTATAAATTGTTTCCAAACAAATATATTTGGTGTTTGCCAAAGCCTCCTAAAAATTCTCTAATAAAAAAATCAGTTTTCAAAATGCCCGTTAAAATAATCCAGCCTCATAGCATTAAATACCTAGTGTAACTATAATCAAAGAAGTAACAGATCTGTTTGACAAAACCTTTAAATCACTGAAGAAAGAAATTAAAGAAGATATCAGAAAATGGAAAGACCTCCCATACTCCTGGATAGGTAGGCTCATCATAGTAAAAATGGCTATCTTACCAAAAGGATCTATAGATTTAATGCAATTCCCATAAAAATCCCAATACATTTTTTTGAAAGCCAAATGAAAGTCAATTTCAATTGGAATAACAGGAAATCCAGGATTACCAAAACAAAAGAACCTCAGGAAGCATCACCATCCCCGACTTCAAGTTATACTATAGAGCTACAGTAATAAAAACAGCCTGGTACTAGCATAAAAACTGACTTGTGGATCAATGGAATTGAATTGAAGACCCCAACATTAACCCACACACCTATGAATATCTGATTTTTGACAAAGAGGCCAAAAATATTCAATGGAAAAAAGATAGTATTTTCAACAAATGATGTTGGCATAACTGGATGGTAGTGTGTAGAAAAATGCAAATAGATCCAAGCATATCACCCTGCACAAAACTCAAATCCAAGTGGATCAAAGACCTCAACATAAACACTGAACTTGATAGAAAAGAAAGTGGGAAATACCCTCCAATACATTGGCACTGATGACCACTTTTTAAATATAACACCAGTGGCACCGACACTAAGAACAACAATCAATAAGTGACCTCCTAAAACTGAGAAGCTTCTGTAAAGGACACAGTCAATAAAACAAAATGACAGCCTACAGAATGGGAAAAGATTTTCACCAATCCTAAAATGACAAAGGACTGATCTCTAAAATATATAGAGAATTCAAGAAACTAGAGCCCAAGACCCTTAATAACTCAATTAAAAAATGGGTTTCAGAACTAAAAAAGGAATTCTCCGAAGAAGAAGTACAAATGGCTGAAAGGCACTTGAAAAAATGCTCAACATCTTTAACCATCAGAGAAATGCAAATCAAAACAACTTTGAGATACCACCTTACACCTTTCAGATTGGCTAAGATAAAATACACAGATGACAGCCTATACTGGAGAGGTTGTGGAGCAAGGGGAACACTCCTCCTTTGTTGGTGGGAGTGTAAGCTTGTTCAGCCACTGTGGAATGCAATATTTCTCAGAAAACTGGGAATCAATCTCCTCAAGGATGCAGCAATACCACTACTGGGAATGTACCCTAAAGATACACATTCACACCCCAAAAGCATTAGCTCAACTATGGTCATAGCAGCATTGTTCATAATAGCAAGAATCTGGAAACAACCTAAGTGCCCCTCAACTGAAGAATGGATTAACAAACTGTGGTACATTTACACAAAGGAGCACTACTCAGCAGTAAGAAAAAATATCCTAAAATTTGCAGGCAAATGGATGGATTTGGAGAACATCCTCCTGAGCGAAGTCTCACAAACCCAGAAGGACAAGCAGGGGATATACTCACTTATTAGTGGACTTTAAGCCAAAGCATTCTTATTTCATTGAAAGGTGATGGATAAATAAATTGATTTAAAACACACACACACACACACACACACACACACACACACACAAATAATCCAGCCTCAAGACCCCATAAGATTGCCAATGCCCCTTAATCAACAAAAACATAATATAAATGACTACATCCAAATTCCCAAAATATTACTTACTAATGTCTGTCTTCATTATAAGTAATTAATAGTCATAGTTAATCTTTTTTTAAGAAATAAAGAGGAGAATTTGATATAGGAATGATTAAAAAAGATAGATGGATTTTGGTTTATTTTTATAAACTTAGGGTCAATTTTGTTATGCTGTAAGGCATGATGTTTATTTAACTCATTTACAATTGTAATGTGTAATTGAAAAATACAGATTAATAGCCATCTATGATAACCAAACTTACAGTCATGTTAGTTAGGTTTTTGTAGGTATACAAAGATATATTTAAATTAGATAGGTAGTCTTCAAATACGTCAAAGATCTACAGAATATGGCATTTAAAATATTTTAAGAACTTAGACTTTTCTGGACAGTGAGATAGGTCTACTCCTGGATGCACCAATGTATTTCAAGAGAATGATGGGCATTGAAGAAACTTCATGTGTAATTTATTCTGTGGCAACAGTTAGCCACTGGACAAGAAACTGTTCTGGTATTGACTGCTTGACAGTATGCTGTATAAACTGGACATGCAGGTTCCATAGGAAAGTGACCTCTGAACTTTGGCAGAACAAGCCGAGATTGTCCTTCAGGTTCCTGCTTTGCAAAAAAAAAAAAAAAAATTGCCAGGCATTCTTCAGGACACAAGGAGAAGCAATTGATAGACTGTCAGATTCCTGCATCACTGAAAGGATGTATATGTTCCTATACCCCGAACACTGGGCCTATAGGCTGAAGATGGATGCCCCAATATTATAAAGGAACCTTGGGTGACTATCCAGGCAGACAGGTGTAAACTCTGACATGTATAGATTTTGGAAGTTGCTTGCACTTTCTGTTTACTTGGTTTCTATTATATCCTTCTGTGGTCTTTGCTGTGGTTAAAAGTTTAATAATTATAAATATAGTTTTTCTTAGTTATTTTAAAAGGTATATTAGATATAAAACTTTAGACACACAAAGATAAGATAGATAATAAAGTATTTTCTTTAACTTTATTAATACAAATAAACTAGATATTGTAACTCTAATTCCTGCTTAATAGCCATTCTGTTGTATGTAATTTTGCTATATTAAAATTAAAACCTTCCTTTTTAATTAAACAAAAAAAAAAGTGTGGTGGGACTGTTCCCGGTATCATCCTGTAAATAAAGAAGCTATTTGGCCTCTGTGGAGCACCACAGAAGTGGGTGGAGGAATCAGGAAAGACAGGTGGAAGGAGGGTGGAGTCAGGCATTCTCCATCCAGCCTTCAAAGAAGAAGCGTGTAGGACTACAGGTATAGGCCTTGGGTCACGTGGCAGACAGATTAATGGAAATGGGTTAAATTAAGATGAAAAAGCTAGCTAATAATGTGCTTAAGACATAAGCCAAACAGCATAAAATTAATATAAGTGTCTGAGTCATTTTGGGGGCCTAAGCAGTGGCGGTAGGCTGGGCACTCTGAGATCACAGGTCTGTGGGTCTGGACCTCTGGCCAGATTGGGCCAGAAACCTTTTTCTACATTGAGGGGGCCTCTGTAAGAGGACAGACAAAGGACAGAGGATACTTAAGACACAAGCACAGACAAGGCCAGGTGGAGACAAAACGCAGGCAGAGTCTGGAGTTGGGCAGTTAGAGGCAAGAGACAGTGGAGTTCCTAGAAGTTGGAACTGACAGGCGCCTCCTCACACCTACCAAGAGTGGCCAACAGCTGTCTCGGTTCTGTGCTCAAGGACTGTGAGAATAAATGTTGGTGGGGGATTTGTCAGCAATAGCCACAGGATGTAGCTTCCTGAGCTGGATCAGTCTCAGCTTCCAGTATGCCCCTGGCCTTCAGGGTACCTTCAGGGTCATGCTTTGCCATTGGCCCCTAACTCCTTTGCTCTCTGATCCTTTCGATGGCTTCATCTTTGGTTTTCTTCCTTGTGATCTAGATCCTTCACCAGCTTCCTGTTTGGAGTTGTGAGCTGACACAGATATGTCCCAGAAGGCAACACATATATAAGAAGCAACAACTGTAGGTCTGAGGTGGTTTCCTGTCTAGTCCTGGACCTGCACTTCAACGAGAGTCCTTCACACTCAGGAATTTGGGGCCCAATGGACCTTGACAAATGCCTGAGCCTGGCAGAAGCATGTTCCCTTCTTCTGAGACAGGCCTGGTCCAGGATGTCTTTGAATGGTGGGTAGGCCTCTCTCTGAAGCCCCAGGACAATAGACTACTAACCACAAGAGGTCAAAGACAGCCCAATTGGGTCTGGATCAAAGGGAAGCCAGTTTCTGGAGACATTGAGCTCTGGGAAAGCCATACCTGAACTTCACTCTTGGTCGATAGCTTCTTTTGATGAGGAAACAGTTCAGAGGAAGCATCATTATCCCAAATGTCAGCTCCAGGCTGGTGGTCTAAATGTGGGGTCTTGGCCGCTCTGCTCTGCTCTATCAGCTCTGGTTTGCACCTGGACCCCTCTGGGGTACCTTTCCTGCCCTGTACCCCATATTAGAATTGGCAGCCTCTCCTCTCTGTAGGCTCCCCGGGGCACAGGGAGGAGGTACAGGTCTTGTTTTCCAATCAGATAAGGTAGTAGCAGTCACAGATGCCTCCACTTCTTGGGGGCACTTTGGGGTTCAGTTTCACAGCTGGACACACTCCTATCAGCCCTGTTTTCACAGAGAGGGCCAAGGGAGGGCAGGCAGGGGCTGGCAGGAGATTTATTGCATTGTTTGGGGGCTCTGACAGACTTGGGAGTAAGATGTCATGGTCTACGGGTGTTGGTGTGGGGCTGGGGACAGGGGCTCACCTTGGACATAAATCAGAGGGTCGCAGCCGAGGCAGTTCCCAGCACAGCCTCTGCTGGGGCCTCTGCTACTCTGCAGAGTGACTACTGCCTTCACTGAATGCTACATTAGCACATTGAATAACCATTGTGTTTGCTGGGAAGTGCAGTAGGTTCTATTTCAGTGCATGAGTTTCAGGTGAAGAAATGGAGGCTACACCATGAACGTTATGAATCAATGACGAAGCTGGGAGTCCAGCATGGGTCTGCCTCCCTGCGAGTGGGGCTGTTCTCAACACTACTGAGTGAGATACCACTCTCCCTGTGGCATGACATGGCCATTAGTCTGTCCTTCCCTTCACTCCAGTCCTGGCTGCTGTGCTCAACAGAGCAAGGGGACCTAGGCACATGAATCCTGAGGGGTTCTCCTGGAAGTAAGGGAAAAGTTGTTCACATGCCACTCAGGTGTGAGGCTAAAACCAAGCTGATGCTCACAGGGTCCAAACTCAGATACCCCAGTCCCGAAGATCATCCCAGTTATCTGCAGACAGATCTACTTTGTCCCTGGTTCTAGATAGTGGCCAAGTCTTGACAAGATACTCCTAGTATCCTCAGAGATCTCACCTGCCCACATCTGGGCCTCAGAATTCTGGTTAGAGGGACCATAAAAGCCATTTTCTCTTTCTCATCCCAGGTTGGGTGGCTTGGGTGCTGCAGCACTGGGAACTGGGTGGTTTAGTTATGCCTGTTGGAATGGAAACTTCCATGATCTCATCCAGGCCTTTTCTTTGAAACCTAGGGTTTGAGAGGCCATGGGGAACAAGCAGCTCTCAGAAGGTGAGGAGAACTTCTGAGTTTGCTGTTTAGGGTGACAGAGAGCTGGGACCTGCATGGGAAAGGGCTTGGACAGTGGTTGTGAGAGACGTGATTGTGAGGTTCACATAGCACCTGCCAGCTGAGCTGCTCCAGCCTTCAGGGGAGCAGAGGCAGCCATGAGGCTGGTGTAAAACAAGCCAGTAGGAAGGAGTCAGTGGGTCTGGCTGTTGAGCTGGTAGGCCATTAGAGCTGGCCCGTTGGCATCGGATGTTCCACAGTTCCACCGAGTGCACAGATGGTCACTTGGCAAAATGATTGCCCACATATTTTCATCTTCTTTACCCGCATCCCCACTGAATGCCTCGAGGATAGCAGAGGACTTATTGGATCCTGAAAGAGCATCTGAAGACCCAGAGGAGGCTGTGCAGGTCGGAGAACCAGCTCAGAGAGCAGGCGTGAGCATCCTGGATAGACTGGGCCAAGAGTGGAGGTGACAGTGTGGCTGTGGGCCCAGTGCTGAGTGATCTGTGACCCTAGCCATCCTGTCACTAGGCCCTTGTTATATGATGTCCAGGAGTCAGACACCTTGTGGAGGTTTGCAGGCCGGAAAGATTAGCCTGGGGTGACCCTGGGTGCCTGTTGTCCACCACGGTGCTATGTAGACTCCCTTGGAATTCATTCTTCTCAGGCTCCAGGCAGCAAGTGTCTTGGAGCCCATAGACTCTTCTGTCTTTCGGCCCAGAGAGAGACCCCGGTTCTTGCTTGCAGAAGAGAGCCTGAGGCTTCCCAAGGCAGAGCCGAGTGGGAAGACCAGTCAGTCAGAGGCCACTACCTACCTCAGGACACAGATTCGCCACTTATGTATAACTGTTTCAGGGGACTATGAGTAGTAATTCACTCTGCTTCCTGTGGGATATGGGGAAGTGGGTGCAGGATCTTCATGCTTCTGGAGTTGCCCTTCTGGTGTCTTGTCAGAGAAGGGTTTTTGCTACTGAGAGTTAGGTAAAGCAGGAGTGTCCAACCATTGACTTTTCTGGGCCACAGTGGACAAAGCATTGTTTTGGACCACACATTAAATTTAGGGGGTGTCCAATCTGTGGTTCATGGGTCTCATTACAAGAGCAGGCATGTATTTGCATGGCATTGTGGTGTGACATCATCAAGAAAACCCATGCTTGAGAAACCGGCTAATGTGTTACAAAAACACCACAAGCAATCTCATTGTGTTTTGAGTTTATGATTCTGTGTTGGACCATATTCATAGCTGTCCTGGACTGCCTGTGGCCCATGGGCCATAGCTTGAACACCCAACCTTGGGGAAAAACTCTCTCAGTATGATGTCTTGTATTACCCTGCTGGGCTCTAAACTCAATGACTAGTGCCTTTTTAGAGAGAGAGAGAGAGAGAGAGAGAGAGAGAGAGAGAGAGAGAGAGAGAACAGGTAAGTGTAACAGAACCATAAGCCAAGGATACCTGGAGTCCCTAGAGCTGGAGGAGGCAGGAACCATCACCCCCAGCTGAAGTGGGGGTTGGGGGTGGGTGGTCAGGGGGGTGGTGACACGACGGAGGGAGCACAGCCCTGTGATGCTCAGTTTTGGCGTCTCTGTGACAAGCAATTGCTGTAGGAAGCTTGCATGTGTTTGGTTCCCAGGGGCTCCTGGGTGTTTCTCTCACTTCTGCCGTAATTTACAAATCACACAGCTAGGTAGGACGTGGACTCCATCAGTCTGGTGTCGGCAAAGATGGGGGGAGTTGCTGGGAACTCAGGCAGCTTGGAATTCCTGCAGGGAGGGTAGCGGGGGTGGAGAGGGGACCACGGAGAGCAGACTTTCTTGTAATCAAATCCAGAAGCTGACTGGTGAACCTCAGTCCAAGGGCCCTCAGGGTGCAAGCGTGGGCAGTGACACGGTGGGTCTGATCCATCCAAGCAGGCAGATTCCTGGGGTTTGACCGCCCAGTGATTCTGGGAGAGGAACGCAGGCGAAACCTCCAAGTGTCACTCAGGCAGCTTGGCTCTGTCTTCAGGACAGGTCCAGCAGCTGGCCCCTGTCACCTCGTCATTCTCTCTAATTACCTTAGTGCTCAGATAGCTCCTGGGGGCTTTTCTGGGAGCAATATTGTCTTGAAGCCTTCCCACAAAGACTGGGGAGGCTGGAAGCTGCTTTGCAGGCCACTGTGGGAGGGTACAGTCATGAATCCTTATCCAAGTCTGTCAAGACCACTGTGTCCCCTGATGCTCTGGGATCAGATCCCACTGCTGGAGTCACTGTGTTAAGCCTTGCTATGAGGATGGGAATGGGCAGGGCCACCAGGGCCACCAGGGCCACTTGGGCTGAGTCCAGAGCCCACTCCAAATGGCCTTGGTGGTCTGGCATGTCTTTTGTCCCCTGGGAGCCCCCATTTCTCCATCTTGGGGTACCCACGTAGCAGACAAACATGGGGATGGGAGATGGCTCAGCAGGTAAAGCATTTGCTTTGTAAGAGTGTGGACCCCCATGTTTGCGATCCACAGAACTCAGGTAAAAACCAGTTATAGTGGAATGTGCCTGCAGCCCCATCAGTGGTGAATGAGAGGCAGATAGATGGAGCCCTGGAAGGTCATGGGCCAGCTAGCCTGGCCTACACAGCAAAGTTCCAGGACAATGGGCAAACCTGTTTCAAGCAGAAGGTGGAAGGTACCTGAGGACAGACACCTGAGGTTTCTCTGTGACCTCCTCATGTGCACTATGGAGATTTGCACCTGCACATACGAGCACACACACACACACACACACACACACACACACACACACACACACATTGATATATACACAGTCATACAAAATTCCCAGAATCTGTATGTTAGAGGAGGGCTGTGGCAGACTGAGACTGAATGAAGCCTGTAAGCTGGGGATTGCATCTGGCTCTACCACATGCACATGCCGTCTGGGGACTGTGTCACCTGGCCCTACCTGGAGTCAGTCAGTGAAAGGGAGGCAGTAGGAGCATCCTATCCACCGTCTATTATTGTGGAGGCTTGGACAGCTGTACTGTAACCTGTGGTGCCTTGCTCCACGAGCAGTGTTAGGAAGGGAGGGTGCCCAGTGTGTGTGACCACATGCTCCCCTGTACCTAAGGGACGGCAATGTGCTAGCAGACTGAGTGATCTGGACATGTGGTCATCGAGGCCCCTACCCTAAGGTTTTGCCAAGTACACTCAAACTGAAAAGCAAGCTCGAAGCATTCACTGTGCTAAGGCAGGGATTGTCTTGTCATTTATGCATCTCAGGGTACAGCACAGGTGGGTGGAAAGGTAAACCCTTGCTTTTCTGACTCTTGGATGTGACCTGCAGACTTTGGGAGCTGTGTGATCCCCTCAATTGGCAGGTGAAGACAGTGGCAGTTGGTCTACCTAGGACAGCAGCTGGAGGGCCGCAGAGCGGTCTCCACAAGGGAAGTTTCTATCCAGAGCCTGTGTTCCAGCTCCTAAACTGGAAAGGGGAAACAGCCACAGATCCATGTGGATGGGTGTAACACACCTGCACACACACACACACACACACACACACACGCACGCACGCACGCACGCACGCACGCACGCACGCAGAGTCAGTCTCTGAAATGCCATGATTCACTATGGTCACATACAAACACACATACACACACATTTGTACAGTCTCTAACTCTGAAATGCCATGATTCACTATGGTCACACACACACACACATGCACACACACTTGTACAGTCTCTAACTCTGAAATGCCATGATTCACTATGGTCACACACACACACATGCACACACACTTGTACAGTCTCTAACTCTGAAATGCCATGATTCACCATGGTCTCACACACACACACACATGCACACACACTTGTACAGTCTCTAACCCTGAAATGCCATGATTCACCATGGTCACACACACACACACACACACACACACGCACGCACGCACACACACTTGTACAGTCTCTAACTCTGAAATGCCATGATTCACTGTGGTAACTGCAGAGTTCTGTGAGAATCAGCTGGGTTGTGAGGGAAAGGACTCCTAAACTGCAGTCAGGTCAGGCACCGTTCAGGTAAGTTCCAGGGCAGTGGAACTGGCATGTGCTGTGTTGGCCAGTGGGTGACAGGGACTGAGGTAGCAAAGGGTGGCAAGCCTACAGAGCTCTATGCCAAGGGGTGAGAGTACGTGCACCCACAAGTGAGTGCAAGGTCAGAGCATCACTTACAGAACACATAGACTGGGGTGACCTAGAGCCCCCTGGGAATCAAGAGTGTACATCAGGGCACTGGATAGGCTCAGTACTGCCACCAATGACCCTGCAGAGGGAGTGGCTATTGTCAATGAAGTGTGAGCTCTGCACTGTGTCTTTAAGGTGCTGGGTAAAGCATTAGAGAACAGACACTGGATGCATGCTCACAGAAAGCATTTCGAGGTCCTGGGGAAACCTGCTCATGGTGGTGAGTGACAGAGCACAGAGGCTGTAGGGCAGTGGTTCTCAACCTTGGGGCCATGACCCCCTTGTGGGTCAAACACTCTTTTCACAGGGGTTACACAGCAGATATCCTGCAGATCACATATTTACTTTATGATTCATAACAGTAGAAACTTACAGTTATGAAGTAGCAATAAAGATAATTTTATATTAAAGGGTCTCAGCATTTGGAAGGTTGGGACCCACTCCTGCTCAGGGGGCCTGGGGGAGGGGTGTGTGACATGCTACTTTCCTGTACTAGAAATTTTAAATGAAAAATTATTTTAGTCTTTTTATTGTATTGTGTGATTGTTTTACATCTGCATGTGTGTGCATTCTGTGTATGGCTGGTGTCTACAGATGTCAGAAGGGGTCTCTGGATCCGCTGGAACTGGAGTTATAGAAGATTAGGTGCTGGAAAGTGAACCTGAGTCCTCTGGAAAAGCAGGCAATGCTCTTAACCATGGAACCACCTCGACAAACCCACTTTTCTATTTTTAATTTTGTGTGTGTGCATGTATTGTGTGGCATATGGACATGTTCATATGGGTGTGCCCTTGATTATAAGCATGTACCACCACACCTAGCTTGTTTGGTTTCTAACATGGGTGCTGGGGATGGAATTCAGGTCCTTGTGCTTATTCAGCAGACATTCTACCAACTGAACCTTCTTCCAGTGTTGGCTGTTCATACTTCAGTTAGACTAGGCACCTGGTTCCAGGCAGCCTTGGTGGAACCAAGCTCTTCTTCTCTTCTGTGAGGGAGGAAGGCAAGTCCCAGGTTCCCAGATTCCCAGCTTTCACATTCTTTACCGACTTCTGCTTCTGTGGTGATGTATTGTCCCACTGCAGCTTAGCCTCCTCACAGCCTCAGGGGGTATGGCTTGATGGCTACTTCATGCTCTCAAAAGCTGCTGAAGCAGGGCGGGATGCGACTGGGATCCCAAATCTGAATGTCAGGGAGCCAGGCTGACCCGTGAAAGGAACAAAGAAACGAAGAGCTGGAGTCAAGGCCATGAGTTGCTGGTTGGGCTCAGCTGACTCCAATGATGTGGTCCTATGCTAATGCTAGGGGCCCAGGCCAAGCTAGGGAGCCTGGTGAATCAGGCTGGCCATATGGGGAGCGGCCTGGTGTGGCTGGAGTTCAGTACTGGGCTAATCCACTCAAGGTGGGCTGGGCTCTGCTTCCAGCCCAGGGCTGTCATCTGAAAGGGCAAGAATCACAGGATAAGGAAAACAGCCAGAGAGCCAGAGTAGAAATGAGGAAGAGAGTGTCTTTCTCCTGCCCAAGGTCCAATGTGGCATGCATGCCCTTCCGTGGATCACGGATGAACTCAAAGTCACTGAAAAATAAAAATAAAAACATAGTCCTTACGCTAAACTTCTTGTGTTCTGCTAGCATGTTAGACTCTGTTTCTAAGTGTTGGGGGTGTGGCTTCATGCCCTCCATCCCATGCCTTCTCCATACCCTAAGCTCCAGGTCTGCTGCCTTGTTGCTTTGTGCGGTGATTGTGTTCCGGTGCCTCACTGTGGGGACGCTGTTGTCATCATAGCTGAGAAGTTTCTCTTTGCAGGTTTGCTGGCCACCTGCCCATCATGGTGGCGGTGAGAGAGCAGTGGTCCTCATCTGAAGCCTCCATGCCACAGAAACAGGTCCTGGGAAGTCCCCCGCTGACAGCCTTGCTGGGGACAGAAGGATAAGACAGGACAAGGAAGGGGCATTGACATTAGTAAGGGCAGCACAGTCGAGATGCTGGGGCCTTCTGTTCCCATCGGTCACTCTCTGTCCAAAGAGGGAACCTTACAAGTGAAGCTTCACGTGACTAGACTCACGTGAATAATAATTACCATCAGTCAAGGTATCAAACTTGACAGAGTCTGTGGGACCCACCTTCAGGACTGCACACCAGGCCAGTTTTCCAGAGGAGGGGATGGTGTCACAGAAGTTGAGGTGCCCTCTGGGGTCTGAGAAAGGAGCCAAGGCCCAATCTAGGTCTGGTTGGTTTCCACTGAACACAGGAGAATTTGTCTATACAGCTGGACCATGGTTTCTTTGGGGCACATTTTTTTAGACAAAGCATCGGGTGACCCGTGGCCAGACATGATTTGGGTTGATAGAACCAACTCTGGGGGCATCTCTGCTCTCCTCCTTCGGTTGAACACCACAGCTAGGATCACTCACAATCCAGGTGTGTGGATGAAGAACTGTGAGGAGGAGGAGGGGGAGGAGGAAGAGGAGGAGGGAGAGGAGGAGGGAGAGGAGGAGGAAGAGGAGGAGGAAGAGGAGGAGGAAGAGGAGGAGGAAGAGGAGGAAGAAGAGGAGGAGGGAAGGTATCGTGGGCAGTCTTCATCATCATCACGATGCCTGGTTAGGACTGGGGGTGGGGAGAAGGGGCAACATGGGCTGTAAGGCCTGTAGAACCCTCCAGTCCACTTGCCTCCTTAGCCTGTTCCTCCTTTCTCTTTCCCAGAAGTCTGTGTGGTTCAAGCAGGGAAGAAGGCTACTGCTACTGCCTTGGCTAGTCACCACCTCTCTCCCTTGCGGTCACTCTTCCTGAAGCCCTGGCCTCTTGATGTTTCCTGTAATGTGGCTGAAGGGAAGTCATGGTGCCCGCTGTGTTCTTGTGGTCAGGGACTCACAGGATGTGGTTGTCAGCTGCACTGCTTCCACGGGGAGAAAAGCTGGGAGCTTCGCTGTGTGGGGCAATTCTGAAGAGCAGAGCTGGTGCCCAAGTCTCCAGTCTGCCTGGGTCTGTGAGAGATTTACTCAAGGTCTCTCTTCTCTCCGGCTACTGAGGGATGGAGCCGTGACTGAGATCACTGCAAATTCCCTGTGTCCATCAGGGTTTCTGTCAGTGAGGAGACACCAGGAGTATAGCATTCTTATAAAGGAAAACGTTTAATTGGAGCTGGCCTACAGTTAGTTCAGAGGTTTACTCCATTGTCCTCATGGTGAGAAGAAGCAGGGCAGCGTGCAGGCAGACATGGTGCTGGAGAAGGAGCTGAGTGTTCTACATGAAGGAAGCAGGAAGAGAGAGTGATAGGTCTGGCTTGGACATCTGAAACCTCAAAGCCCGCCCCCAGTGACAGACACACTTCTTTCAACAAAGTCACACCTACTCCAACAAGGCCACACCTTGAGTGCCACTCCTTATGAGCCTATGGGCGCATTTTTACACAAATCACCATATTTCCCTAGAATCTGGTTGACAGACCTCACAGCTAGTTTCTCAGGCATTGTGTGGTAGCTTTGGGAAGGCAGAGTTCTCCCTAAGTACAGCTCAAGGCGATTAAGTTTCTTGCATAGTTGATGCTGACATATTGTGCGGCGATCTCGTGGGAACATCTTCTAGGCAGAAAGAACAGCCACTATGAAACCTCTGAGGATCTGTTTTCCTCTCTGTAAAAGGTGGTGCCGGGTAATTTCTTATGCTCAACACCCTGGGCGATCCTAATGAGGGGAAGTGGTAGCATGCTATGCTTCTACCGGGACCTCCAGGGCTCCCTTGCTGTGAAATGGCACTTAGTGATGCCCAAAGTTTAGCCTGAGCAGGTGTGAGGAAGCCTATGTTATATGCATTTTCCCCCAGCAACTGCCCTGTGCTGACTCATGCTTAGTCAAACTGGAACCAAAGATAGCCTTTGTTGCCCAAAGATATTCTTCTCTCCCAATGCTAGGGTTATGAATGACCTCTCAGCACACAGCAGAGCCTTCCATGTGTTACTTGTCAGTAATGGTGTCCTGCTAGGAAGTCTGTACCTGAACTTAAAAGGTCAGGTTGGCTCCAAGCTACTGTGACAGGTTCAGAGGACGTGAATGAAGTGGCAGGAGAGGCCAGGCTTACAGGCGTGTGTCACATTTGTTTCTTGGGAAAAGCCACTCACACTGAGATGGTTTTAGATATAGCTGCCAGCTGTGTCTCTGTAGGGGAGGGCTGGTGAGACTCTGGTGACTCTATCTGTCTGCTGCCCACCAGGGGACTGAGCCCAAGGCTGCAGAGACCATGGGCTGACTATAACTAGAATGGGCTACACTCCTCCCTGAGGCCTAGTGCCTGTTCACAGAATCACCTTGTTTCTCGTCTCAGGGCTGCTCACTTTTTTCTCCTCTCAGGGGTGGGGCTTAGTTCCTCCCTGAAGGTTCATTTTGAGCCTCTGAGGGAGGAACATCTCCAAGGAGGGTACCATAACTGCAGTTAATCTCCATAGATAGGAAGGAGAAGGAAGCCTCTAGAATAGGTGTTTGACCTGTACTTGCTCCACCTGGGTGCTTCTGTGAACCTAGATCTAAGAGGGTGTGCTATACTTTTTAGGTTAAAGACACTTTAGGGGCTGGAGAGATGGTTCCACAATTAAGAGCATGTGTTGGTCTTCAAGATGACTGGTCCCCAGCATCCATGCTGGGTCGTTCATAATTGCCTGTAACTCCAGCTCCAGGGGAATGGCTTCCCTCTTCTGGCCTACAAGGGTATTGCACACTCATGGTACACATACCAACACACACACAAACACACAAACACACACACCATAGATAAATAAATACTTCAAATTAAAGATATATATTGTTCCCCAAAGAAAGGAAATATATACTCATTAAATTTGTTTTGGACATTGCAGAATCGTTTAAAGGAAAACAAGTCAGTGGATCTCACAGTCCTACCTATCTCTAGTCCGTATCTATTTCTCCAGACCTGTGTATGTGTCCATCATTATTTATGTCATTACTTGTGTGTGTGTGTTTTAAAAAGAAGCTCAGATTACTTAAGCCCCATGTTGCTGGCTTCCATGGCCATTCTACCCCTCCTTCTTAGACCCCCTCTACATCCAGAGACCCACAACCCAGGAGGATACTGGGAGCAGTGGTGGGGGTGGGGTAGCAATAGGACAATGGGGCCCTGTGTTGGAGGTGGGCACGGCCCGCTGGCCCCTCTGGCTGGAGAGCCAGAGGTGGCTGTGTGCAGAGTCAGCAATCTGCTGGGCAGCGGGTCTCATTAAGAGGGGCTACCTCTGGCGGCTGGCTCAGCATCAGAGGCTCATGGCCTGTGGCTGTTTTGCTCAGGAAGCTGGGGACATGTGTCCTGATGGAGAACAACCAGGGCACCAAGGTGCCGCAGGCCCTCCCCCAGCCCCTGGCTTTTATCAGTTTCCGCCGCTCTCTGGCTGCAAACAAAAGGCCCGGTACCTGGGGCTGAGGAGACACCACCACACAGGATGTTCCCAGCTTCACATATTTCCTCCCTGTCTGACTGATATGTCCTAGAGAAAGCAGTGCTGGGATTCTCCAGGGAGAATGGGGCTGTAACAACTCCAAAACACAGTAATAACAAAGCCATAAATCTGGGCCTGCTTCGGCAGCTCTTGGCTAAGGGCATCCAGCCCTATCCACATCGTATGGCCAGGGAGGTCAGAATCCTATGGGCTAGAATGCTGTGATGAGGCATATTTTCCACACTCAAACCTGCCTGGATGTGGTCAGGTACATGAACACACATATGTTATGCCCTCTGGTATGATGGCCAGCAGGATCCAGACAGCCTGAGGACCAGGAGCGTCATAGCCTGACACCCTGTTCTCTTCCTCCCTAGATAAGCAAGATGCACGCCAAACCAAGCTGGAATGTCCCTCTGCAAAATCATCTGAGTGCAGGTTGAATGTTGCTATATGAGATGTCTATCAGGTGTGCCACCACGGTATGGACTTGCCATGGTGGTTCCTGTTGCTTGATTTCAGTCCTCATACCTGCTGAGAGATGGTAGCTAAGGAATGACTGAGGGTCTGTCCATTCCTCATACCCAGGCTACTCTTAATCCTTCACACAGAAGGATTAAATATAGGAGGGTGGCCTTACAAGTGAGTAGAGATACAAAGCAGGATAGTGAGGCACTGGGTGGGGCTTGCTAAAACTCCCATAATTATATGAACTAGGGTGAGAGGAGAGAGAGGGAGGGAGAGAGAGAAAGAGGATGGTGGTGATGGTGGTGATAATAGTGATGGTGGCAGTGATTATGGTGATGCTGATGGTTATGATAATTGTAACAATGATAGTGATAGTGATGCTGATGTGATGGTGATGCTGATGGTGGTGGTGATGCTGATGGTGGTGCTGATGGTGGTGGTGGTGCTGATGTGATGCTGATGCTGATGCTGATGGTGGTGGTGGTGATGCTGATGGTAATGGTAGTGGTGATGATGGTGATGCTGATGGTGGTGGTGATGCTGATGCTGATTGTGCTGGTGATGCTGATGGTGATGGTGGTGGTGATGATGATGGTGATGTTGATGGTTTTGGAAGAGACTGTGATTATGGCTATAAAGATGATAGTGATGATGATGAGGATGGTGACCTTTATGGTGGCCTTAGATCATGCTGGTGGACTCTGGTAATCTCCTCATCACTGGAATGCAGATGACGAGTCCTGGATCTCTTCGTCCCAATGTGATGATTGGAGGCTTAGAAAGAGCAGCCTCTTCTTTAGACCTTTCAAAGCTACAAAGGTGCTGAACTCAGGAGCAGCCTGTGTGAGAGCTGAGAGCACACATCTTTATCATGGACATCTTGAGAAGACAGTCAGGGCCTTCTCTAGAATAGAAGAGGACACTCTGTCCCTCATGGCACTCTACCCATTGTGAAGTGTGTCTAGGAAATCACTGAAGGCTGTGAACAGCCAGAAAGAGGGAGGAAGAGACACCAGTGTGGATAAATGCTGGGGTTCACTTTTACTGAACTGGAGGGGTGGCCAGAGCCTTCCTGCAGCTAGGACATGGGACAGCCTACACTGATAGAGGTGACGTGGACTTTGGGAATCAAGATTCCAGAACCTTCTTTCCTCAGTCCTGTGACTTTGGAAGCACATCTACCCATTTTAGTTCTCTCTGAGTCTACTCCTGCCATGGGCCCCTCTTTTTTAGCAGATGAAAGGCTAAGGCAACCCATGCTCAAGGTCTCCCACTGTGATTGAGCTGGACAAGTGCATCAATCTCTGCTTCTGCAGCGAGGCCCTATCTTCCACATGAGAGATCTGGAAACTGAGGCTTGAGAGACAAGGGGAACATGGTAGGGCCTAATGCCTCAAGGGCTCTAGGTTCAAGTCTGAGGACCTCCCCTTGTCTCCTTTCTGTATGCTCACCTACTGCTCTGAAGATCTGAATAATCTCTATTGACACTATATGATAAACGTTATATCTATAGTGCTATGTAACATACTATGTGTTTTTAAAGCATGTGTCCTGTGCAATATTCATGTTGCATGTAACAGATACAGCAACATGACTAAGATATGGATTGTATGGACTGAATTCAGAAAATGTTCTGAGAGGTCATTCTGCGTGAGCTATGAGTCCAGATGGGGGCAATGCTGGCCATATTTAAGTGTTCTTAAGGAAACATTTGGCTCTGGAAAACAAGCGGCCACTTCTAAAAGTGGCTTTTGAAAGATCCCAAAAGACAACAGCCGCCTCAGGGTGAGGAAAGCCAGTTCCTCACCTATCACTCAGAACCACAGCAGGAAGCATCCATGGGGCAGTGGTCACCACCACATACTGCCCACTGTGGGAATTCTACACACTGGGATGGAGGAGTTCAACCTCCTTTGTCATGACAGAGCATCAGGAGCACCTGCGCATGGTGGCAGGGAAATTGCAGGATGTGCTAAAGGTCACCAGCAGGGAACCAGGACTCCCCCAGCTCTGGCTCCATCAGTCCTGGATGGACTCCAGGCTGATGCAGAGACAGAACACTCCTGAGTCGTATGCTCTGCTTGTTCTGTGGGGTAGGAAGGAAGGACTCCAGACATAATTAGAAGCGTTTCAGAAGAGTGGAAAGTTCTCAGGAAACATATTATCATTAGCGCTGGCCTCCTGCCTCCCTGGAGACAGGGAGCAAGCTCACATGTGAGTAATGCATGTGTATCCGTATCCATCTTCCTATGAAATCCTTCTCAAGAACAGAGACAGGTTCCTGGTATAGCCTGCCTTCCAGCTGCCTTTGAGGAGAATCAGAGCTGGTCATCCCTGGAAGAAATGGAGCCTGCCTAAAGAAGCCCCATGGACTTTAATCCAGAAACTACACCAGACTTTCAGGGCTTCAGTCTTCCCATTTGCAGAGCACAAAGGAGATGTGACTTTGGGGCATCTTCAGGTTCTAAAATTCTTTTATCCAAATAAATAAATAGACAGACAGACAAACAAACAAACAAATAAATAAATCCAGAGTATGATTCCAGGGCCCAGAACAGGCCTCCATAGTTGGTGGCTGTGTCTCCACACCCACTGCACCCCTCCCAGCTGACTCAACCTTCAGAGAGCTGCTCTTCCTTGCCACCTAAATCATGTGCTTACTTGTCTTCAGGGGGTATGGCTACTACTTGCTGGTTCTGGCCTGAGCATCCACAGGGAGGAAGTAAGGTCCTAGCATTGGAGTCTAAGCTGTCTTTACTACTTAGGATCCATAATCCTGGTATTTGTGCTCTCCATGACTCAGTTTCCCCATGTAAGGACAACAATATCACTTCATAGAAAACTCAGGAGCTGAAAAAAAATGTTGTAGGTCACTGTCTGGTGCATCCTATGGGATCTGGAAATGGCAGACACTGAGTGGGTCAGAGGCCACTGGACCTGTGCTCATCTGTCTGTCAGGGGCCTGATAGTCATGAATTTCTCCAAGACTAACGAATCTATCCAGGCTACCCTCTGGATGTCCCAAACTGTGACCAGAGGTACGCCCTACAGAGACACTCTCATTGCCAACAGACAAATGGAGTGACCACTGGAAGACTAGGGGTTGATGGGATGCTAAGTCCACTGAAGGGAGGGGTGTGGAGGGGATTCTTTGGATCCTGAGCAGGTTGTGGGTGGTTGGAGGGAGCAAGGGGGGCTCTGGCTGATAGGCAGAGGGAGAAGACGTCCCTGATGCTATCTCTCCTAAGTGGAGAATCTAGGAGCTAAGACATCCAGAGCTGTTCAGGACAGGACAGTATAGGTCCTGGAAGGGGTTTCATTGTACTATCAGCCCCAGGAGATCTGGGCTGCAGCATGCCTTGTGGGAGCACAAGGGAAGAGGCAGGAGGCAGTGGAGGGATTGGCATGTTTGAGGAGGTGAGTTTGATCCCAAAGACCCTTCATCCATGCTCAGGCCCCTCCTGAGCCACATATGGGAAAATCAGAATGCCTCCTCTTTGTGTGTGTGTGTGTGTGTGTACATTGGTTATGTAGAGGCCAGAGGTCATTCTCAATCATCCTCTCCTTATTTGTTTGTCTGTTTTTGAGACAGGGTCTCTCACTGGCTTGGGACTTGCTAGACCCACTGGCCAGCAAGGCCCAGGGATCTTTGTACTTCCCCAGTGCCATCACCATGCCCAGCTGTTTTGCCTGGGGTCTGGCTTTTGAATTCAGGTCATCTCAAAAGGCAAGAGCGTTACTGACTGAGCCATCGTTCCAGCCTCTGATTCACTGTTCTTCTTAGAAACCCATTTGGCTTTGTGTTAGGACATCATCCCAGTGCTCAAGCAGGGGACATGGATAATGGGCATGTTTGGAATGAGTGAGCTGGGAGACTCACTTGGTGACTAATTAATTCTGTTGGTTCCTTTCCATAAAACAGTTACGAGAATAAAAATGTTAATTTTTGCAGAAACCCTTGCAGTTGAAAATATTAATCATCCAAATGAATCCTGTCAAAACATTTCATTAGCAACAGGGCACAGTGGCACATACCTGCTGCCCTGGCACTCAGAAAGCTGAGGCTGGAGGATCATGAGTTCAAGACTAGCCTGGGCAACATAACAAGGCCTCCATCTCAAAACTGAGCGAAACTTGTTTAATGTGATCTTTGGTGCACTAGATCCATTCCACTGCACTGGAATTCACACGACATTTCCATTTCCAGTGTGGGGGACATGTTTTTAGTGTTATCACCTACAAACCTTTCAGCTCTGCCAGCATGACGTTTCAAAGTCACACAGGGTTTTATAGCTCCAACGGCTTTTTGTGACCTGACCAGCACCAAAGTCCTTCAGTACAAAGGCCGTGATTGTATGGAGTGTTGGCTCCGCAGCACAGGACATTGAACAGCTAGGAAAGGAACTGTGAGATGACTCAGTTGAGATAGTGCTTGAGGACCTGAGTTTGATCCCTAGAACTACATCAAAAAAGTCAGATGTAGTGACAATAAATTATGATCCCACAGTGGACAGCAGAAGCAAGAGGATCCCCAGGGCTCACTGGCTGCCCAGCCTAGCCTATTGAGAGACCTTCTCTCAAAAGATGACCCAGAGCCTGAAGATCAGCAGCTAATTAATGCTGACCTTTGACCTCCATATATGTGTGTGTGTGTGTGTGTATGTGTATGTGTTCTTAAGGAAACATTTGGTTCTGGAAAACACACACACACACACACACACACATGCCTTGGGACAAATTTGTAGATGTAGAAGAGTTTATGGTCTGTGGAAGGCTTACAGCCCATTCTCTTCTTTCAGAATTGACATTTCCTCGCATCACAGACCTGGTCTGGGTTCTTTGCATATTGCATGGTCCTAGCCAGGGCTTGCAGAGCACTTGAGTATTGACGCACAGAACAGTCTCCAGTCAGGGGCCACTTAGAGGAAGAATCAGCTGTCAGGGCCGATCATCACTGTCCTCATTTTCCCAATAAAGCTGCAGAGGTCTGTATGGTGGAATGTGGCCAACCTCAAGCTTGTGGGTCTTTAAGGACCTGCTGAGGGCTGAGTGGATAGCCCAGGCAAACCCGACTCCCTGCAGAAGCACCCTCTACATCTAGCTTTCCTCCATCTCTGTCTTTCTTTCCTACAGCCCCCTGGTGTCCTGTCTGTCATCCGAACCAGACTCAGACATGCCTTGTCTGTGACAATCTTTGACTACTGGTTCTGATCACCCATCTCCCTAATCAGACCTCACTGAGCAAGGGCTCCTTCCTATTTTGTACGTGTCTTCAACACCCCTGCATGATACCTTGCACACACTGCTTCCCCATCAGATGAATTATTTCAGATTCTTTCTGTTCAAGGTCTCCTGACAGGTGTGCAACTGTCCCACACTGCCACCCTGCTTGGAGGCCATTGTGCTGCTGGTTCTCTGAGGATGCTTGTGCAGCCCTGATGGCAGGAAGCCTTGGAGAGGCCTCAGGAAAAGCAGATCCGTTCTCCTACTTTCCCAGAACCCAAGGGCTTCCCCCTGTGTTGTTTTTGACCCTGCGCCTGTGTAGATCTGGACTTCGATCAAAGAGGTTGTTATTGCTTTTCCTGAAATGTTGGGATGGGTCCCATCAGCAGGGTTTCAGGTGGGTTATGGTACAGCCTTTTCCCAGATGCTGCTACCTTCCTGGTGGATCCAAACACCATAGCCCCAGACTGTTCTTAGGGCTTGCTTCTGAGGCACCTACAGTGTGCTGTGATTTACTGTCAGGCAGACATTTGGAATTTAAATATGCTTCTTGAAGCTTCTGCAAAAGCCACAGGCCACCCTGAGTCTCTCCACCTCATGGAATAAGGCGCTGCTGCAGTCTCTGCTGCATGAGTGTGGTCAGTGTGACATGAAAAGACAGAGGATGTAAAGTTCCTTCAGAGGACACTCCCCACATCTCCCTGCCCAAATCACCTGTGCCTTTGATGGGACATCTTAGAGCCAATTCTTGGATTCCTTTTATGATTTAACTTTCTAGGGCTGAAAGTGGGTTGGTCCCTGTGTGGGTGGGGTCAGATCCCCAGAGCCTCTCAGGTGAGAGGTGGATGCAGGTAGGCTTTCTCGTGTACTTTTCTCACTTCCTCTGCCCTCCCGTGTTTCTGGCCCCCACCTCATTGTGTGACTGCAGATGGACACATTCACGGAGGTTACTCTGCAAACAGCCTATGTGCAGAGCAAGAAAGGGCTGTGCCCAGACTTAGTTCTGGGGATCATCATCTTTATGTCAACAGGTGGGATCAAATGGTGACACCCGTTGGTCATGTGACTCTTATTGAGCTGCTCTTGATACCAGTGCCTGGTGCTGTGTGGGTGAGGCAGGAGGCTGGTGAGAGGGTTCAGGGTAGAGGTGTTTGCCGAACCTGAGGACCTGAGTTTGATTCCTGGGACTCATGTGGTGGAGAGAGAGCTGCTTCTGCAAGTTATGCTCTGACTTCTACAGGCATGCCATGCGATGTGCATATCCACCCCATATACAAATAATGAGATAGAGATAGATAGAAAGGAGAGAGAGAGAGAGAGAGAGAGAGAGAGAGAGAGAGAGAGAGAGAGGAGAAAGGTTGATTGGTTTTAGGTACCCTGGCTTGCTCCAGGGATGGGTGAAGTCAAGGAAGCCAGAACTGGGCTGCAGCGGACAGAGGGCATGTCTTACAATGCATATTGGAGGGTGTGTAGGGAGTGGAGTTGTCAGCTTAAGCCCAGGAACACATGACCCAACAAGGCCATTTTCTCCGGACCCTGAAGAGTATATTCTTTGGAAAGAGCATACCAGAATAACACCCAAGTCAAGAGGAAAGGTATGGGAGAGCTCAGAATGTGGGGGGATCCAAACACTAAGTGGAGATGGGGGCTGGGTGTTGCAAGCAGAATAACTGAGCCTCTCTGAACTGCCACAGTGACTGCCATCTCTAGGGCCAATGGTGAGGACTTGGGGGACAGCTTTGGGCTTCTGGGCTGGGAGGTTGAGCTGTCAAGGTTGAGTTTTGTGAGGGATTAGCTTCCATAGGGCCATGCATACATTGTTGTGGGAAGAAAAGCCCCATTTGTATTTCAAAAACAAAAGAGCAGGGTGACTGAGCAACTTCCCAGAGACTAACCAGAATGTGAGGACATGTGGACACCTGGGGTGAATGTTAAGTTTTTGGCATGAGGGGCTCCTATTAGAATCCACAACATCCCACATGTAATTTTGTGCCCAGGTCTAAAAGCCTCAAAAGGTATGGACCAAGGCAAGGCTCCCTGGACTTGAGAGAAGTGTATGGAAATTTAGAGCAGATCATTTAAGACCTTCCCAAAGGAATGCTTGGCTACCCAGGTCTTGAGGTGTATTATCACTCTTCCTGCCAAAGTGTCCAGGAGAAATGGAGAGTTTATATGGAGGACAATTGTTGGGAACCAGAAACCAGTTTAAGAGCCTCCAGATTCTCAATTGAAAAGGAAAAACTCTATTCCATGGGAATCAAATAGACTAAGAGAGAAAGAGAGAACTTGGACACTGTGCATGGAAGTAGGCAAAAATCAAACCTTTGCTCTGAGGCTGGCCTCTGCTTTCTGGAGATTTGGTCCCACACTGAGCCCACACCTCCACCCTCCTGGCCACTTCCAGTGCAGGACTGCTTACTGCTTTATTTCAGTGACACAGGCTGCCTTGCTCATGAATGGTCCAGGATTCCCAACTCTGCTATTGATTTCCAGGCTGCAAACAAAAAATGCATTCATTGCCCAGACCCAGCCACAGCCACACATTATCCACTTAGAGTCACGTTACAGAAATAGCTTGAAACAGCTTTGCTTGAAATGTTGAACACATCCACCCATGGACAGCAAGGCTCTGTTTGGTTGTCTAGCTTGGCTTTGGGGATAACTTTTCACACTAATATTGTACACACCCGTCACTCTGACACAAGCGGGGATGTCAGTGTTTATTTTTGCCTCCAGAAAATGATGGGGGCAAGTAGGGAAGTTGAAAAGAATTTCCAGAAAGGCCCATGCCAAACACTCACCATGGCTCTGCAGGCCCCGACCTTCCTCCCAGCCCTTGAATTCCTTTGGTTGAGGGAAGAGCCTGTTTTCTAACCATATGGAGCCTCCCTGGGGTCTCCTGGCAGGAACAGTGCCTGGCAGCAGACTTGGGTTCCTCTCACCTCTGGCTGCCCTTCAGTATCTTTAGGAGGCTCACCCAAAGCTTGTGGTGTTGCCATCTCTCAGGCCCAGTGCACTTTCATAGAGCTTCTCTAGAGACTCCAAACAACAGCCAGAACTTGGAGACACTTCCCAGAGACTCCCATGGATGATGCAGCAGTTCCTATTCTTGGACTAGGAGGAGGTCAGGCAAATGGCAGGAAGCAGCTTTAGGACATTGTGCCTGGTGGTCATTTTGAGGACCACAGCGGTTTCCATCTCTGCAGGGTTTCCCTAAGAGCTGAAGACCTTCTTCTTCTTCTTCTTCTTCTTCTTCTTCTTCTTCTTCTTCTTCTTCTTCTTCTTCTTCTTCTTCT
>PVIH01008264.1:0-60873 GCA_004025045.1 Sigmodon hispidus | reverse complement strand
CATACTTTGTAGGTTTGCACACCTCAGATATAAGTCCTTCCACCCACAATACCTTCTCCATGATCTCTGGGCAAAAGACACAGTCTGTGTGTGCTGCCCAGGCTCTGTGGATGGCCTTCCCCTGTGTCCCTCAATGAAGTGTGCTGGTTGTCAACTCTGAAGTTCATCACCAGTGTAACTCTGCTCTGCTCTCATTGTGTGGGACCCCAGGCAGGTCCATGACTCTGGGCTTAGCCTTCTCATCTAGAGATGCCTGTTGAGACTGCCTCTGGGATAGCCGTGAGGGTCAGGGAGCACGGTGGTGAATAGCTGGAAAGGCCAGGGGTCCTGGACACTCATCCTGGAATTTTCTATTTTAGTCTCAGGCCATACTTTGCTCACTATCTGTCTGTCTCTAGACTAGATATTCCAAAAGTGCAAGAATGGGATTATCCTTACCATGAGCATTTTTTTTATCAGTTAATGCTGGTTAAATGAATGAACGAATGAATGAATGAATGAATTTGACTGTTGACAAGGCTTGTAGTCATCCATGTTGCACTTGTCTTTAGGTAAATCCTCTGGTTCTTGTCCATGTTGAAATCTAGTGAACATAAGCACAGGCTCTGCTTTTTCCCTGACCCGAGCTGACCTGGCTGCCTGGATCCACACCGTTTCAAGTGCACTTTCCCTATTTGATACTCAAGACTTCCTTTTACAAACAACAAGGTTTTCCAGAGTTATTTTTTTCTCCCTTTATTTCTTTTGATAGAAAATTTCTCTAAAAGTACTAAATACTTTAACCATGTATCATTTTCCTGATTTCATTGACCATTTCTTAAATGACCATTTCTTAAAAACTTTATTTTCTTAAAGTTTGCTGACAGTCCCTGAGATAATTTGAGTTCTTTGTCAGGTAGTCTGCAGATCTCCATTGCTTTGGGGTAGGGTGCTGGGAGACTGTAATGAGTTTTGGTGGGTTATGCATCCTTAGTTTTACATATTCATATCCTGCTCTCTGCTGTCTGTGCTCTCTGCTGTCTGTGCCTTCAAAGAAATGGAAACTTAGTCCATAGACTGGAGTTTTATTTTTAAAAAATTTATTTTTATTTTTAATTACATATATGTGTTTGTGTCTCTGTTTGTACTTGTGAGTGCACTGGGCACAGAAGCCAGAAGGAGGCACGCTCCTGGAGCTGAAGTGACTGATGGTTGTGAACCATCTCTACCTAGTGGCACATTACCTCCATCAGCCCACAATGACACACCAAACCCTCTAGATTCTCTTTTCCTCTGTTCTCTCCTGGAAACCATCAAGCTTTTTTTCCGTTTCTGTGAATTTACCTATTCTAGACATATTACAGAAACAGAAGCATACAAAATATGACCTAAAGCTTGACCTTCTTTATGGATGTGGTTCACTGTAGCATTCTAAAGTTTCTTTCCTTTTCATTAAAATTTTATTACATGTGTTTAGATATGTGCGCTTGTGCATGTGTGTGCACATGTGCAAGTCAGAAGACAATTTGCAGGGGTCAGCTTCATCTTCTCACCACGCAGGCTCTGGGGGTGACAGTTGGGTCATCAGAGTTGGCAGCAGGTGCCTTTGCCTGCTAAGCTGTCTCAAAGGCCTCATTTCTTTTTATGACTGAGTAATATTCTATGTAAAGATAGGCTATATCCTGTGTTCATCTGTTCTTTTGCTTAGGGACACTGAGTTGTCTCCACTCTTTTGCTGCTGGGAACATGTGGATGTAGATAGACTTTTTGAATATCTGCTTTGAGTCTTCCTGGGTCTTTACCTGGAGGTGGGAGCATTGGGTCACCTCTCAATGCTGGGCATTACCTTCTGAGGCAGCACCCAGGACCGTGCACAATGGCTGCTTTGTGTCTGTCTCACTCCCACTTCTGAGCTTCATGTTGACTTCAGCTCCACTTGCAACTCGTATGACCCTTCCCGCTACCAATGAATCATGGCGGGACACACAGGGCCAGCTGCCTCAGACAGATCCTGGTGCAGTTACTTTCAAGCTATGGAGAAGTTTCATTGGCTATTGTGAGCCTCAGTGCTAATCTATCCAATGGTGCTGTTCTGGTGACTCCTTTGCAGGACACTAGAGACTACATTAGAGGCTATCTGAGAAGCACTGAGAACAGACCAGGGCAGGATAAAGGCAGCCAGATCTGAAGTGCATGAGTTGCTGCTTTTAGTAAAATTCCATCAAGGGCACAGCTTATGGGCACATCTCAATATCGAGGGGCCTTGGAGTCTTTGGCAAAGAGAAAAAAGACCCATCCAAAGGGCCTAACCCTAATTTAGTTAGTATCTGCCCAGTCAGAAGGTGACCATAAACAGCATAAAGGTAAAAACAATGCCAGATGCCACGGTGGTGTGAAAACTAATGCTTAGATAGGGCTGTATTTTGCTGATTTTGTGTGTGCACAAATCCACTCTTACACACACACACACACACACACACACACACACAGAGGCTACAGAGTCTTCCTCAATTGAACTCCACCTTATTTGAGGCAGGCTCTCTCTGAATCTGGTGCTCGCTCACTGATTCACCTAGGTTGCAGGGCAAGCCCTGGGATCCTCTTCTGTCTTGTCAGCACTGGGATTACAGGTATACACCAGTAATTTTTACATGGATTCTGGGGTTTTGCACTCAGGCCCTCATGTTTGAATGATAAGACTTTACCGATGTACTGATATCCTCAGCTCAGCATTCCTCTGATTTCTGACATGAAAGCAGTGACAGCAACAAGAGGCAGCATCAGCCTTTGTCTCTTTCACTACCCTACTAATAGAACTATTGTGCCATTTAGCAGATGGGTAAACTGAGACTCTGAGAAGATAGGGATCCTAGCAAATGGTGCTATCGGGACTCACACCCAGATGATCTGGCTCCTTAAATCATTCTTGGTCTGTTCTACATCTTTAGACACCTTCCCAGTCCCAAGAACACTCCATCTTGCCATGATCTGTGGGCCCCTTCTTTCTGACAGTGGACACTCAGAGCTGAGAATGTTCTGGAGAGTGGAGGCCAGGCAGGTTGTCTGAGGTGCTCTGGCTGGAGACAGAACTTGTGTTAGTTAGCCCTGTTGTCTTTCCACTTTCTCTGGATGGAAAAACAAACCTTTGGTTGTTGTGATGATTTCAAAGGCCCGCCAGGCCACAAGGTACCCGCTGGAATGCTGCGGCAGGAACACGACGTTGTTTCAGATGGACTGAGTTTTATCAGCTTTGACCTTGCTTATTTATGAAAAATATCTGTCTCTAAATATGGTGCTTTGAAGGTACAAGTGATAAGCAACCACATGTGTCCCCAAAGTGACAAGATCTCAACTGCCCGTACCCTGGCCTGCTGTGACGGGCAGCGTCTCCTGGAACACTGACCCATGTTCGGGAATTAGCAAAATCAGAGCCTTCCGCCTTCAGGCTGAATCAGCTTAGAGGGATCTGGGTGGGGAGCACCAGGGCATCATGATGCCTCTGCATACTTTAGTGGAACGAGAGATATGGCCAAGGTCAGCGTGGGTGTCATGAAGGGGACACGGAGGTACGCTCAGCTTGTTTTCTGCTTCCAGAGAATCCTGGGTGAGGACTTGGCTGGGTGTTTATGACCCTGGGGAACAGCTCTCTCTGGGGTTTGTAGGAGCCACCACATTCCATGGAAAGAGTCGGATACCCTGTGGTCTCTTCCACCCAGAGCCCCAGAGCCTCGGCCCTCACCCAGTCAGTGAGCGGCTCCGTCTGCTGCTAATGTCGCTGGCAGCTCAGACCCCCAGGTGGAAATATTAGCAGTCTGGTTCCAATATGTCTTCTTCCCAGTTCCCAGCAAACTGATTTCCTGGTATCACTCAAACCCCTCCCTACACACACACACACACACACACACACACACACACAGATACATACACAATGGAATGTGAGCAAAGCTTCCCAAGAGAACCCTGTGTATCCTCTGTACTTTTTGCTCTGCCATACTCCAGGCTTTTCCTGTGGAGGGGGGTCAATTCCCAGAGGTTGCACCTACTTAGTAGATTCATCAGCCCTTTAGACCCAAGAAGCTATGGATCATTCCAGTAAATCAGCAGAGTCTCTACATGTAGTGTCAATTCCCACCGTTCCAGCCAAGGTCCTGTCACCCTCATCCTCTGTTCCTGACTTGTCTACCCCATCCCCACCGTGCACAGGTTTCCACATACATTGGGACCACTTAGCCATGCATCTTTCTTGGTTCCTAGATGCTAGTATTGCGCTTGTCTGCCTCAAGAGCTATGCATGTGATATGCATCTGTGCAGAGTGAGAACCACCACCAGAGTGGAGGCCAATGATGTGTTCATCCTTGAATACAATGAAGCTGAGGGATCCACATTCTGTGATGGTCCAGAGACTGCTCTGAGCACAAAGGTCCTTGCTCCTCTCAGAGGGGAGTCCTCCACCCACACCTCACTTTATAGATGGGTTATAAGACATGTTCCAAATTTGAGCATGTGGTTGTCTAGACCCAAACTGGGCTCCTCTCAGGAGCATAGGAAGGTTCCACAGGCTGACTCTCTTCCTCTGAGACAACTGAAGCATCTGACATGGCCAAGTGTCTTCATGACCTAAAGGTCCTTGAGCGTGGCACACACTAGGGACTGTGTGAGAACACAGCCCATCTCCTGCTCTGTTGTAGCATAGTCTGGTGACTTCCACTGAGGGCCACACTGTGCACAGCTGAGGCCAAAAACACAAGAGAAAAGAAAACATGTCCAAGCATCAGAATAACCCACTTCAGTCCAAAGTGGAAAAGTCTAGCTCCTCATCCACAAACAGGGATAAAAGGAGTGGTGTCTGTCCTTACTGTGAAATATTATTCAACCATAAAAAGGAAAAAAAACCCACCTGTGCATGTGCCACATGGATGAACCCAATGAGAGAAAGCAGACCTAGAAAACCCTATGTCATTTAATCTGTTTATATGAAACATCCAGAGCAGACAGTCTAAAATGAAGGAGGAAGGTAAGAACTGAAGGAGACTGAGTTTCTTTTAGATATGGAACCTTCATGGACTGGTGCGTTCGGAACTCCATGAGGGCTGCCAGACTATAGAAAGATGGAAACCTTTGAGCTGTACTTAGAAAGGGGAGTGGAGTGGCACGTGGATGATGTACCAGGAAAGAGGTTAGAAACAGGGTGAGGAGGGGCCCAGTGGAAGTCCTGCTCAGTGTGACTTCCTGAGATTTTAGTGCTGGGCATCTGTCTTAGGAGCCAGCCCTTAATCTTTCATGTGGGTGGAGGGGTTCAGGGGCCCTGCCTGGAGTTAGGGCACTTGGATAGGGCGGGACTGGTGGTGCCTGACTCTCTTATTGGCTCATGCCTTGGCGATGGGTGTGAATAGATTTGACTAGACATGCCCTCTGATGTCTTGCCTAGTGTCCAGGAGCAGAATGGGTGGGCTTGGTGCAGACACTGAGACCCCTCACAGGGCTGAGGGGCTTCCCCTCTTATCTCTGCTTTAAGGTACCCTTCAAGTCATCATTTCCTCATCACCTCACTTTAGACACTGCCTGATAGCCCGGTGACACAAATCAGCCTGTGACAGGCACCAGAACTTCCCGGAGGGAGTCCTTGTACTGTGTATGACCCATGCTTCTCAGGCAAACTCACTCTCTGACCTGTGAACTCTCCCTAACCCTTCCCCACACATTGGAGCTGGAAGAGGTTTTCTTCTTACTTCCTCTTTCCCAGACACAGCCTTGGGCCTGACCACTACCCACCTCCCAGACCCCACATGCCCAGCTCTGTGACAGGGCAGATCTTGCCCCATCTCAGTCTGCAAGGGACCTTGATATAAGCTTCTGGAGGAGTGGAGGCAAAGGGCTCACCCCAGGGAGTATGAAATGTAAAGGCTGGTCCTTTGCATCCCCTTCCTTGTATATGTGTGTCTTGGAGGGGCATAGCTGAGTATTTTTGTTATAAAATATAGCAAGCTCCCAGACAAGTACGAAGGCTGCTTGACCACCAGCAGGAGTTTTAAACTTTTGTGTTATTGTTGTTTGTTTTGTTTTTTGAGACAGGGTCTCTTTTAGCTCTGGAACTCACTCTTTAGACTAGGTTGGCCTTGAACTCACAGTGATCCTCCTGCCTCTGCCTCTCAAGTGTTGAAATTAAGACGTACATCACCACACTCAGCCAAAACTCTTGTTTTTATAAGTAAATAATGTTTTACTAGTATTCCAGAAACTCCACAAAATGATGATCTTTGAAGAACTCCACAGTGCTCACCCAGATCACCAGGGCCCAGTTCCAGAGGGAGGAAAAAGCATTGACTTCCTGTCACCCCCACTGCCCAGGCCTCTCTAAGAGACCACTGGACACTCTCAGGTCTTTAACCAAGGGATAGTCCCTCCGGGAGGTGGTGGGCAACAGGAGGTCTCTGCACCTGCCCTGCAGAGAGATTGGTCCTGCTTCCTATGGACATGCACACTCCTTGTCTTTTGCCTATGTTGTGGGGTGGAATCCACTCCCACATATGATCTGCTGCCCAGGGCTTCAAGTGGGTTTCAAGTTAGTCATTATGCAAAGCTGTGGACACCTTTGAAGGTGTGTCTCTGTAGTCTCTGTGGGGTATGTGAAGGGCTGGGTGCCACTAAGTGGGACCCTGAGCACATACTTCTAAGATGCTCCAAGCCACTCTTTCAACAGCACCTAAAACCCCATCTCCCCATCTCAGTCACACTCAGTAGGTGTTCCTAACTTCAGCCAATATGAGGTGATATGGCATTAAGAATTTGCATTTTCCTGAGAACCAATAATGGCGGACACTACTACAACATGTATATGGATCCATGTTCAGGCCATTACTCACCCTGTTTTTCAACTTTTTTTTTTAATCTTCCATGCTTAGAGGTGGCACCTGGGGACAAGGGGAGATCTCTAGGTCATGCCCATGGTGGGGGGTGGGAAGCTGGTCCTCTAGTCCTCTCACTCCTTGGTTGGGCTGCCTGACTGTACGGTTGTGGCTTAGCACCACCAATGGGATTTGGTCACTGACTGGAAACAAAATAATCTTTTTCTCTTTGTAAGCTGATTGTCTCAAGCATTTTGCCACAGTGATGGCAAGCTAGCACAGTACCTGAAACAGTGTATAGTTTCAAAATCATCTATAAAAACTTTGATTTTTGTTTTCTTTCAATTATTTCTACTGAATTTACTGCTTCTGGTTTCCAATCCAGGAGGCCCTAACAATGTCACACATCTATGCCACTCACACATACTCTTGCTTCCTGTCTTTTTTGGGGTTTCTGTTGCAGTGAAGAGACACTATGATCACAGTAATTCTTATAAAAGAAAACATTTAATTGGTCTGGCTTACAGTTTCAGAGGTTTAGTCCATTATTCTCATGACAGGAAGCAGGATGACATGCAGGCAGACGCGGTACTGGAAAAGGAGCCTGGAGCTCTACATCCAGATCGGCAGGTAGCAGGAAGAAAATGACACACTGAGCCTGGCTTGAGCATCTGAGACCTTAAAGCCTGCCCTCAGTGACACACTTCCTCCAACAAGTCCACATCCACTCCAATAATGTCATACCTCCTAAAAGAATTATTCCTTATAGATTCATAGCAGCCATTTGTATTCAAACAAACCAATACTCTCCCATTCACACCCAATGCCTCTTACACCCATGTCTCACACAGCCAATCATGTACACGAAGTGACAATCACACTGTATTGTTCATTTCACCCTCACCTCGCAATCACACTCGGACTGCACTTGTACATGTAGACAGAATGAGTGGCTTGCCTTGGGGGCTAGTTTTGATGTGGTACCTGCCATCACTCAGATCTGAGAGGAGAGGCCTTACTCAGCACAGCTGGAGCAGCTCCCATTTTTCTCCCTGTGCAATCTAGTTTGGAACCCTTCCATCATTACACACACACACACACACACACACACACACACACACACACACACGCAGATGGATTTGGAGTTTGTGTACAGGTGGGTGACTCAGAAGGTGTCAGATGGAGGTGCAGGTGGAAAGCTTACCAAGGAAATCAATGTAGGGTCTGTTGATGAGATGGTCTTGGTGGGCAGCCATGAGAGATTGCACATTGACCCTGCAGTTTCCAAGGAGGCGGAGCAATGCCCTCTACAGTCTTCTGGCTTCCAACATGGGACACTGGTCTACACCCTTCATTGCTTATGTACTCTCTGAACCACAGGGGCCACCAAGGGTTCTTCTGTGAGTGGAGCTTCTCACAGGGTCCCACTATCTTGGTAGGTGGCTGCCTGTTTCATTAGGACCCCTGATTAGTAACTTACCTCCCCAAGGACCGTTTTCAAATGATGTCACAGATGAGGTCCTAGCAGGTGGGACAGGAGTGTGAATTTGAAGGACGCAATTTATCACATAGCAGGATAGGAAGGGGCAGAGAATCTGGTATGTTACCCAGGAGATGGCTGAATGAGAGCTGAGGCAAACTGGTAGGTGGGTGCCAGTGTGACCTCAGGTCTTTAGGCAGAGTAACAGTGAAATGTCTCCAGTGAACTCACTATTGACACAAGGACTTTGGCTAGGTGGTCATGTACATCTGCCCTAAACTCTGTCCCCCAGCTGTGGATTATAGTAGCCTGGACACCCCTCCATCTTCAGGCTGTGGTCTTTCTGTGCCTAGGTAATGAGGTGTCACCTCACCATGTGGTAAAAAGATCGAGTATGTCCACTTACCAGACCGGTGCCTTGTACCCCCTTCCCACCCCAGGTGGGACCAAGGCAGAGACAAGAACACACAGACTCCCACCAGCCTTGACTGCCAGCCAATACTTTGGCCTTCGAGTCCATAGAGCCTGCTGCTGGCTATTCCCCTGCTCTGGAGGGCAATCCATCTACAACTCCGAAGCTGTCTAGACTTGTTATCAGGCCCCTAATTCCTGAGAGCTGAGCGGGCAGCGGGCTGTCGAGATAGCAAGAGGGTGAAGTCACTGGCGTAAATCTGAGGCAGGAAGTCCATTCCCGGCCGATGGACGAGTGTGGGCCGGTGCCCGAGGGCCGAGATAATGCGTCTAGACTCGGCTGGTCATTTCCTCCTCTTCCGTGTGTCCTGTGGGCCTCACCCTGCCTTCCTGCTTGCCCACCACCTCAGTCCTGGGAGAAGTCCCTCTCAGGGAGGCCTTGCCATTATCTGAGGAGCGGCTGCTGGGGGGACTCTTGGCCTCAGCTGGGTGTGGGTCCTTTCCTAAATCCCAGAGGCCTTTCTGAGAAGGTCACACTGGCCTCTGTCACTGTCGTTTCAGAGAGTTTAATGGGTTAGGGAAAAGTGACGTTTTCTCTCTCCCGTAGCCAAAGGTCACTGGAAGGCCATGGGTGGGGGGTGCTGGGAGGACCCAGTTGATGTCAAACAGACCTAGCTATTTCCACAAGTCCTGCGGGGAAAAAGCCAGAGTGAACAAGCCTTATCTGTGACAGCCTTGGGCTGGTGGGACTCTGTACAGCCTTGTTTCTAGAAAGAGTAGCTAGTTTCATTGGCCCATGGGCATGCTGGCTGATCTGAATCTTGAAGCTGAAGTTGGGAAAGGGGTCAAAAGGTTATTTGGTCCAGCCTCCTGCCTCCAGGTTAAAAGCCCCACAGCATACAAGGGCTGTGTGTGATCTAGTGGCTGAGGACTCAGGTAGGGAGCAGAGGGGAAGACTGACCGGTGGTGCCTCTACCTTCAGACTCTGAAACCTGATGGTGTGTGTTGGGATCCATGGTGTGGTGGGGGTGTTCCTACAGCAAGAAAAGGGTGTCCAGAGAGTCACATTTCCACAGCAGTGATGACAGAAGCAGAGGGGTTGAGTACTCAGCACCATGTGTCCATGTCCAGTGGCTGCACATGCATTATTTAATCATAGATAGAAACCTATAACCTTGCTGGGGAGGTGGCTCAGGAGTGAAGTACCAGTGCCTGGGGCTCATAGAACTACTTGGTGAGTTCCAGGCCAGTGAGAAACCCTGTTTCGAAAAGAGAGAGAGAGAGATTCCTTGAGTATCTATGTACATCCCCTCCATGTGCACACATAAGCATGCACACACACACTTGCATACCCACATGCACACATATGCATGCACACACATGCATACCCACATGCACACATATTCATGCACACACATGCATACACACCCACATACACACATATTCATGCACACACATACATACACACCCACATGCACACATATTCATGCACACACATGCATACACACCCACATGCACACATATTCATGCACACACATGCATACACACCCACATGCACACATATTCATGCACACACACATGCATACACATGCACACACCCACAAACATGCATACCCACATGCACACAATGCATGCATACACACATATATGCACACATACATGTCCACACATGCATATACACATATGCATTCACACAAACAGATATACACATGTACACATACACACATGTACACACATGCCCATTATGTACACACACATGTACGTGTACACACAAATTTAAATGCCCCTCTAGCCCCTGTGAGGGCTCAATAGAGTTACCACTGACCTGAGGCTCAGTAAAAAGCATCTATCTCCCCAGGAGCCTTGTTTGTAAAGAGCTGGGTTAGAATCAGAACACAGATGAGGCTGATCTCAGCTCGGAATCACTCCCCGAACTCTGCTGTTCTGAATGACAGTGTCTCAAAGCCACTGCACCTGTTCTTCCAGGCTGTAGAAAGTTCATGATTACACAGCTGAGGGAGGGAGATGAAATGCTAGCTCACTTCTCAGATACCATGCTCACTGCTGGGCCTCTCCTGCCCCCTCCACCAGGGCCTCACTGTTCTGGCATCCAGTGAGGACCACTGGATACCTGCCATGAGCTCTGCGTAGACATGAGAGTGTGTCAATGTACATGACAGGCAGCAGAGGCAGCTGGGAGACCTCTGGATATCCTCCTAGCTGTAAATAGGGCTTTAGTGGGAATAGACTCCAGGAAATGGGCCAGACTTAAGTCCTAGATGACCACAGCAAGAGATACTTCTTGCCACTCAAGTCCACAAAGAAAACCGGGTAATGATGAGCTTGTGCGGCAATGGTCAGTCAGATGATAAACTAGCCATGTTGGGGATAATATCCAGCCATGAAAAAGAACAGCGTGCTCTTTATATACAAAATGAAGTCATTGTCAAAAGAGATCAGTAGGAAATGATAAAAATGGTGAAAACCTCCTGCACATGTGTGCACATGCTTACATGTTCCCCAAAGGCTGCTGCTCTATAACAACAGACTTCTGTCTCTGAACTTTCCTCAGAGAAGACTGGGAGCCCATTTATAGGCAGATCTGGGGACAGGACATACCTGCCTGTCATGGGGGAGCTGCTCAGGCCACAGAGGCCAGTCCAGTAGGATTGTAGCATAGAGACTTCCAAGTCCCAGGCAGAGATGGATGGCCTTGGCCAGCACCGAGCAGAAGCACTATTCTGCCTGGTTAATCTAAGGGTTTTTAAAAAAGAGTTTGACAGTGGGGAGACCCGGGGGGCACCAGGCACTTAGTGGCCTCCCCATGGCTCAGACTCTCTAGCTGGTCCAGCAGGAGGGGCAGGGTCAGGGGTTATCTGCAGGTGGGCAGGGGGCCCCTTGGTCTTCACATCTGCTGAAGCCATTAAGGGGCCTCCTCCCCTCCCAGGATGGTTGGCGTCTCTTTAACACCCAGCTTAAGTTTCTAACCTCTGAGCTGCCTGTATCTCTGCAAACCAGGGGGACTTAAAGAGACTTTCACAATCAGATGGACAGCCAGGGCAAGTGACAAAGGGCCTCTCTGCTCAGGGTGAGATCTGAACCACCAACATGGGGTGCTGCCCAGATGGTGTGCAGGTGGGAAGTGACATTTGTTCTTGACGCCAAGAATGTTGGCGATGCCAACAAATGGCAATATATGTGTCCGGTGGGGGCCCAGGAACAAAATTCAATCCGGGTGATTTCCAGCTTCCAGTTCAGACCAGCAGGAAGCAATAGGAGGAGGAACGGGCATGATTCTTAGTGGTTTGCCCCCAAGAGCCAGGCAAAATGCAGGCCTCTGCAGACCCATCTGGGAAACGGGACCTCATCCTGCCTGAAGAGCTGTAGTGGTATGAGGGAATGCAAGAGACCATGTTCTTGGCCATCATGTTTCCAGGAGATTGGCCACAATAGCTCTATAAATCCTACCATGCCACACACACTCCCACTTTCTAAACAAGGAGGCCAAGAAGCTCACCCACAGCCTGCCACTTCACCAAAGTACCAAGAGATCCCCAACACAGGTCACTTTGCCTTGCCTTTGAGTCTAAAAGAAATGGTAGCCATTACTGGCTAGTAGCCCCCCACCCCCACCCCGTTCCTGTTCTGAGGGTGAATCTAGGTGTATGCTCTGGGGGGTCTCAGATGCCCTGGCCTCTGGTGGAACCCTGTTCTCAGTCTCTGTACAACATCCAGGGAGATTTCTGCTGCTCACACTCAAACATAGAAGGGCTTGAACTCCATTCCCTTTCATTAATCAGGTTTGGAGTGCCTTCCTTTAACATCCTGGAGCCACCGTCTGCCTGCCTGAGTCCCAGCAGCATCAACAGTGAATGGGGCCCTCTGCTTATCTATGTTGGGACCCCAGCTTGCCTGAGAGCCCTGGGCCTGCCCATGCCCAGAGTTGTCCAGGAAGGTCATGTGGCACTGGGTCACAGGACAGACAGAGGGATGAGTACTCATGTCCTGCTGGAGTCATAGCGGTCAATGCTTTCTCTGTTCTTCCTTGGTGTTTATTAAAAATGGACTCCCATGTCTCAGGGGATCATTTCAAAGCCCTTTGAGGGACACATGGCATGCCATTCTTTGACAGGAAAGGCAACATGGCAGGGAGGCCAGAAGGATCTGGGTCACATGGTCAGCAAGCTCCTGTCAGAACTGAGCCCAGGCTGCACCTGCCTTGCACAGCCTTCTGTGACAGGGATGGGGTCCCCTTCTCCAGGCTGCTTCCTCATGTACTCACTGGTGGATGTGGGGGGTGGGGGGGCATGATCCAAATGTGGAGGTCAGAGGGCAATTTGCAAAGGTCAGTTTTCTCTTTCTACCAAGGGATTAAAGTGAGGTCCCAGGCTTGTTGGTAAGCCGCCCTTCCTGCTCATCTCCACCATCTACCAGCCTCTCACTTCACTCTGTATTGTGAGAATAAGCCTCGGGAAGTTCCCTAGGTTGGCCTCAAACTCTCTATTCCCCTGCTTCAGCAGTCTGAATATTGGGACATCACCACAACTGACTGTCACTTCACACTTATAAACGGTTGGGGACACATGGGAGCATTAAGGAGGAAGGGACAGAAATTAGACAGGTGGTAGGCAGTGACCTGGAGCTCCCCTACATCTCCCATACCCCTAAACCATGCTTCTGAGTCTCAGAGGCTCAGCCCAATGGAACTGCTCCTGGGTATGAGGGGCCAAAGGACCTCCGCTGTCACCGCTTCCTCAAGAAAAAGTCCAACATTTAGAAAACAACAATTGAGTTTTGTTTTTACATTAGAGACCCCATGGCTTTCTCTGTGACAATCCATTTACGCTTCTACAGTCCAAATCCCTGCCTAAGGGTACACAGCAGACCCAAAGTGAGATACAGGGAGTCACATCTACCCCTTGTGGGGGTCTGGCTAGGCCAGGCTAACCACAGTCTATGCTTCCTGTGCATCAAAACCCTGCCATCCCATCCACTGTCTGTAGCAGGCCTGTGGGTGCTAGCTGCTCCCTCTGCGGTCTCTGGTGACATGCTAGCTGGCTCTCTGTCTAACTCTGAATGACCTGGGTACTCAGTTCTCCACAGAATCCACTTCTCACGCCCACACTCACTCATCCTTCTAAACACCAGGAGACTTGACCACATCAGGCCCCAAGTCCCTCCTGGCAGCCTCTGGCCTGTGTTCTCCTTGGACTTGTCTCCAGGCTCTCTGCATTCTCCTGTGATCAGGGACACCTTTTGTTCACCTTCGCCCATCTGTTGCTTCTTCTCTCACGTCCTCTGAGGTATCTCTGAGCGAGTTTGTGTCTTTATTTCAAGTATTTTATTACAGGCTTGCCAGCAAGACAGCCTCTGTGGAAGATAAGGGCACCCAAGCTGTGAACAAATGGCCCACAGGAGCCCCTTCTGGCCAGGTGAATTGTCAACAGGTACACAGGCTTCGTAAGACCCCTCCTCCCTTTCCAGAATCCCCCACTGGCACTTATTAAGCACTTACTATCAGTCTTGGAGAGGGTCCAGGGATGGAGGTGAGGCTGGTTGTCCTGCCATACAGATAAGAGAAAGGCCATGAATGCCTGGGATCCTCTAGCAGGCTGGGTTTCTGCTTGGGGCCTAGGGAGCCCGATGGGGGCAGGGTGGCGTGTAAAGTTTCCTCTCTCCTCCTCACTGCCCCTGCATTCCGCCTCCCTTTGGCTCCCAAACGATCCATCAGTCCATGGCTCACCTGTGAAACCCAAGGCTGGGAACCTCTCTGCCGCTCCGTTACAAAAATCAAGATTTATCGGAACATGACAGGCCTGGAGAGTTTTATGACATGCGCGGCGCCAATTCCTCCCACTAACCTATTTGTCCCTGGTGGGGCAGGAGTGGTTTACGACTGACTGCCAACACCACTCCATCTGCTCCAGAGCTTGTGACACTGACAGTGAGGACAAAGTGTCCAACCCTGCCCGGGCCCCACGGCGGGATTATCGCTTCAGCACTCAGGGGCATGGGCAGCTAGCTCTCCTGGAGAAAGACCCTGGACTCACCCCAGCTCTGTCTGTGGAGATGAAATTCAAGCAGCTCTGACAGTTTGTGAATTATCTGTCTTGCAGTCCCCCCCCCCGCCCCTCCTGTCTCTTTTATCTCCGCGGTGGAAGCTGCATCAGAGTATAAATGGAGGCTTTTCTCCCCATGAACTGTTCTTTTGACATCTCTACAAAGGCCCCATGACACCCAAATTGCCTTCGTCTCAGGAAAGAAAGACACAATATGGGGACCATTTGGAACCTCTTAAAAGAAGATCTTAGCCTGTTCTGGGAGTTTCCAGGGAGGTTGGGAGGTATGGCTGACTATGACCAGGATGTTGGACCAGCTCCGAGGTTCAGCAAAGGATCCCCATTAGGCAACCAAAAGTTCTTAGGATTCTGTGAGCTCTATCTCAGGCTATACCTGTGTGAACACCCCATACACTTTTTTTTTTAATGATGGTATTTTTAGTGTGTTTGGTAGGTGAACTCTGCTCCTCCTCAGTCTGAGAGCCTGCTCTGGGGTGAAACTCAGAGGCTCATGAAGCCTGAAGAGGGGGCTGATAGATGATTCCTCCAAAGGCCACTTTCTGTTAAGAAGAACCCAGGTTAGAGAATCATATCAGTTGCTGCTGCTCAAGGAGACCAGGGTGGCTGGGCCTGGGGCGGGGGCAGGGGTGGGTGAGGGGGTGGGGGTGGGAGTTTGCAGCCCAGGGTTGCAGAGTCAAGTGTTTCCAAGCATCTGAAGTTGCTGTGCCAGGTTTTGCTGACCAGACCATCATGGGGGAAGGCTAGGGTGGGGGATACCCCTGTACATCCTGGACCCCCCAGTGGAAGCCCAGGCTGCTGATCTGTCTCCACAGTCATTGGCACCTTTTCCACTCTACATGTGCCCAAAACCCCAAACATTCTCCAGTGAGAGCTAGCAGCATATGAGCCCAGTATGCAGTGGGTACTCACTTGATGCTCAGGGATCCCAGCTAATCACCTGCTAGGCCAAGGAGCCAGACTATGAGCTCCCCTCTCACACTTCACGGTGGAACTGACCTCTAGCAAAGCCACAGAGCCCAGGGATGAGATATCAATAGGACCATGTCACCATCTTGGGTTGCTGGGAGGGCTGTGCAAGATGCTGCAGGTAACATGCTTGGAGAGGCATTCGGTAAGTGCGCAATACGAGCTCACCCCAGTGCTGAGGAAAAGAGGAAGAAAAAGTCTAAGAAACTTCTGTCCCCTCCCCTAAAACACCACCCAGAGAAACCACAGTACCCAAGCGTCTCGTGAGCTGGAGAGCAGTACCACATTACTCTCGGAGCATGGCACATGCTTCTCACAGCTGGGCCTACAGCGTGGCTTGTACCCAGTGTCCACGGCCAGCAGATGAGTCTAAGCAGGGGGGAGGGGCAGGCCATTACATACCACTGTTTATTGGCCATGGATAACCAAACATATTTATTTACCAAAGTGAAATAAGGTATACCAGTTGACAGTGTCCAGCATGGCCTCATCTCCAGTGTCCCACTACCTCATGGTGTGACCAGGGGCACACAGATGCCTACCAGAATTCAAGTAGCTGACCTAGCTGTGACCCAAACTTAAAGGAAGGAGCATGCTGGATGGCTCTGGTCACAGGAGTCTTCTTGGTGAAGTCTACAACTCAGGGAGAGCAGAGCCAGATTTGGCAGCACACACTAGAAAATCCAACATTTGGGAGGTGAAGTCAGGAGGTCAGCTGGGCTACATTAGACCCAGATTGGTTGAAGTCACCCACACTGGTCTTCAAGATGAGAAAGGTGTGTAGAAGACTAACACACCAGGCCCCTACTGTATCCCCACCCATCTGCATGTAACACCACCTGTGTATCTGTGATACATTGTTCACTCCATTTGACACTACAGAAGGGTTAGGAGGTGTTTTTTAAAGGCAGGGCTAGCACAGGAAAGCAAAATGCTACAACCGCTTTAGAAGAAAGTCTGATACATTCTTACAAACATAAACACACTGTCACCATGGAGCCAGGAGTTACAGTCCTGGCATTTGTGTAGATGGGATGGAAACTTGCATTCACATAATCACCTGCTCAGATGGTCATGGTCACTTCAGTGCATAGGCTGTGGCCTGTAGAGGCAGTAGACTATTACTCAGCACTGAAAAGGAAGGAGCTGCCAGCCTCAGGAAGATGTGAGGTCCTGGACTGGCAAAGGAAAAGGTCATGTGATTCATGAGTTCGGTTCTAGTACATTCTGGAAAGTACAAAACTGTGGAGACCAGAAGCTCAGCAGTTGTGTGTGGCTACTGTGGAAGGAAGGCACAGAAGCCTCTGTCCAAAGCCATTGAACAAATAGAACCCAGAGAGGCGACATTGGCTGTGGAGTCTGCAAGGACTCAGTGTCAGTGCTGGGTCAGCAGCAGTCATGAGGGTCACAAGATACGCACAGCAGAGAGAAAGATGAATGTGTTCTAACTGTGCTTCTTCTGTTTCCCAATAAGCCTAAAATATGCTCCCACAAAGCTATCAATTTTAGAATAAAGATAACAAACAAATGAACAACAACACAATCAAAAAACCCTGCTTACACGAAGAAGCTGGACCCTGCAGCCATACTGCCCAAGGTCAAATCCTGCTGGTTCTGGCCAGTTCTGTATCAACTTGGAGGTGACTGTCCTTGGCTACTTCAGGGCATTATTTGAATGGGGCTGTGGAAGGGTTTTTCAGATATGATAGGAGTCCATGAATGGCTGGTTTTGGGTGGGGGAGATGGCTTAATTCACCTGGGTGGGATGGACTTAATCGCTGAGGGGCTTTGAAACAGGGCTGAGTCTTTTGAGGGCAGGAGGAACCTGCTCACATGGTAGCTCCATCTCCTCAAGGGCTGCTTTACCTACTTGGACTTGCTTGGCACCCCAGCAAGTGGGGGCCGGTCCCTAGTCATGAATCTGCTGTTATGCACTTTCATCAACTCTTCAGCCCACAGTAGACAACAGATAAATGATCTAGCCTCAGTTTACTGCCCTGTAAGTGGGACTCATGTCCTGCCCATGTTATCAGTTGGGGACAGGCTTGGTTAGTACCTATAGGGCACACCAGAGTTGGCAGTCACAGCAGAAGTGGTACAATTTGACTTCCGAGCCCCTGGATTTTTACATCTCATTTAATGTGTCATGACTTCTGTCCTGCACCAGCTGTACCTCATCTGCCAAGGGGACAGTGAGGAACGTCCCACAGGTTTTCATTAGACATCATGGAAGGGCCTGACTGGCCCTCTGTGCTTGGAGCTGCGCATTCTTCACGTTCCTCCTTGGCCTGGCACAGCCACGACACTGTCATTAAAAATAATAATAATAAATCTGGTGTTTAAAATTAAAAAAGAAATCGCAGCCCTTCTCTCCCGGACTCATTTCCTGTGGTGTTTCCCTGGCCTAATCGAAACCCGACAGGCTGCCGGCATGGAGGAAGCCAGCCTCCCCTGTGTCAGGGCAGAGTTCAGCATGGAGAATGGTAGTTTTGTTGGAGGTGGCTGGGATGGGGCTTCCCCCACAAAGCCCAGGAAAAAGAAGAGTCCCAAAGGGCTCCTGTCAGTAGGGCAGACACTCTGGCCGGGACACAGGCCCCTCACCAGCTTTCTCTAGTTCTTTTCCACTGAGGGAACTGTTCTTAAAACAGGGGAGAGAGCATTATTTCTTGGGACCTAACAAGCAACTGATCAGCCATGACAATGATTCAGTGATACACTCTGGGAATTCCACCATCACAAGATTGGGGACATGACCCAGATGCCTCACAGTCTGTAGCAAAGCCATTTGAGGCTGATGTGTTGAGTGGGAACATCCATTGGATATGGATGACTTCATCCCACCATGTGGAGGAAAATTTGGAGTCAGCAGGGTCACAGTAGAAGCTTCTTACAGATGAGAGGGATGCCACATTATGCGGAAGGGGATCAGGGCAGCATCTTGGGGTGGCCACTCTATGTGGCACTCACTGGGGTGCTAGCTATATTGGCCAATGGACACTGAGGAGCCTCTGGACTTCTCACCCCTGCGCTAAAGGACTAAGACACCAGAGCCAAAATGAAGCACGTTTTTCCTTCTATTTTACTTCCTGCTGACATCTGGGCATGGCTCAAGCTGAATGTGGTAGTTTATCAGTACACTATGGATACAGTGTGGGGTGCAGATTCACCACATGATGTTGGCATAGCATGGAGAGGCCAGCTGGGGAAGCCCAGAATTCTTGAACAATCACAAGAAGCTAGGCTAGAGCTCTGGTCTGGGGAAGTTGCTAGAAACTTCTGCTGCAAATGAAACACACCCTCTGACCCCTAAAAAGCCTCTGTTCTGTTCAGAAACTTTTCCAGGCATTAATGAAGCCACTGAGCTCTCTTCGACAGTCTCCTTCATTGAAAATCAAGGAGGTCCTATCATAGGAATATGAATGAGAATGTGTGACAGCTGGAGTCCATATCCTGGCCAAAAGATACATGTACAAAAATTAAAATGACATGGCATGCCATTTGGAAGTGCCAATACTTTTATGTCACTGTTACAAAACAACCCACAGGCACAGCTTAGGTGAGGGTGTCATTAGGATTCACAGTTTGAGGACTTTGGGCCATCATTGTGGGAAAAGCATGTGGAAACTCAGTCCATGGTAGGAATAGTAACTGAGGCTTGTGGTGGCTACTGGGAAGCAGGGAAAGCTGCTGGAACTAGGGTGCAACCATGGAAGACCTGCCCCAGTAACCTGCTTCCCAGGGAGGTTGGATGGGGACCTTTCAGATCTGAACTCTAATGGGAAAGTATCTCTGACTCCGCAGTTGGTGCTCATTGAGATAAGGGCTTTGGTTAAGAGCCACAGAGCACAGACGCAAGCTAGGGTCCTCCAACGCTTCCCATATGGATGCCTGGAAAGTCAACAGAGGGAAGAAAGCAAGTGAGCAATCTGCAGGAAGTCAAAGGCGTGAGTGAGCTCTCTGCATAGGGTGCATGTAGCCAGCGGCACTGGGATTCACTACTAGAAAGACAGATGTTGAAGTCCAAGATTTCAAACAATGCCAATGTTGTCCGAACAAAGGAACCAGGACAGACAGATGTCACCGAGGGTCTGCAAGGTAAAGAGGGATTGGAGTTCTTGCGGAGCAAAGCAGAAATGTAAGTTGACACGGGTTCGAAATCCTTGTGGTGGTGTTCATGAAAGGTCAGACATCTGCCTGTCCTGTGAGAGAAGAATATAACCAGTGACTGCATATTTGAGACGGAAATGCTTTATTCTTAATAAAACCAAACTAGAAAATACTGAGCCCCTTGGAGCTAAATGACCATCAAGTCAGCCAGTACAGATGTGTGCAGTTCTGGTCAGCAATGACAATGAAGTGTGAGGAAGCGGGGTACCGCACAAGCTTCTGTTTGCATGCTGTTCCAGGACAGGGGGTGCCATTGGAGAATAATGGTGTATGGGGCAGGAGTCGCTCTGAGACATGAAATGTAGAAAAAAAAAAGGGGTGTCAGAGAATCTTCTCTGGTCCTCTGGAACCCCCATGCACACATAGGTAATAATTATTCAAGCTGTTTGCGTAGCAGCTAACGGTGTATTTACAACCTTCTGGTATGAGTTGGGGAAACAGCACAATACAGATGCCACGGTCAACTAAGTCAGGAGCTTCTGTGAGGACACAGACACTCTCGGAGGGTTACTTCACACACTGGGGATGAGAAGGTGCCACTGAAGCTTAAACCAAGCAGTTCTACCTCCTTCCCTCCATCTTTGTGTGATTCCAGGCTTTATGTACGGGCACCAAATACAAACAAGTGTCAAAAAGGAATGTTGTTGGAATCATTAAGTCTTAGCACCCAGGTTGCTTAGTCTAGTGGTATCTGTCTTTCCTAAGCACTGAGGTCCTCGTTGGGTCTCTGACTATACTGCACAGATTTGGACAGAAGTACAGAAAGGTGGACCTCCCAACATATGGCAGGAGCCTGGGAAGCTAGCTACGGGTGGCATCAACTTTAACGTTAGAACTGTTGTGGTCACATACATATGCAGAGAGAGCCTCCAGAGGGGCCCGGAACTCAGGTTCCAGGGACTGACTCTCCCCAAATAGCTTGAGTCTCAAGAATCTCTTGCACAGTGATAGAATGAAATGCCATCAGCAGCAGGGTTGAGCTGGGAGGTGGTTGCTCATCAGAGGCAAAATAATCTTGCAGAGCAAGTCAGACAAGATGTAAAAGCTTCAAGATGCCAAGACAGCCAGTAAAATATCCACTCTTGTCCAGGTTCTGAATCTCCTTCTGTTCAAGATTGATTCTGAGTTGAAGACCGTCTTCACTCAAGAGTTTATACTGAGCTCATCTACCCGTCTCATGGAGAACCAATATAGAAAATGATTTTAAAGAACTCAAGTCAAAGCAAATGAAATCGTAAGCATCTAGGGAGAAACTGCTGGCCCCTGGCTTTGTGTTTTGCACTATTGGCTGAGGGTGAAGGTGTGGACCAGTTGTGTCCATCAGGAACTCATCCTGCTCTATTTCAATCACATCATGCTTCTGATAGGGGTGGAAGTGGAGTAGCCTAGATTTGGTGGCCCTTTTGAGTTGAGACCATGAGCTTCCATTATTTTTGAGGTTGTTAAAAGAGCCATGAGTGTTCCACAGTGTTTTCTAGAAGGCAGCATTTACACACACACACACACACACACACACACACACACACACACTCACACACACACACAGAGACTCTAGTGGAAATTCTTAGTGCCCAGGATCATTTGAGAAGATTGGAATTTGTATGCATAATTCAGGGAATGTTTTAGAAGCAAAGTTGATTTACTTATTCATTTGTGCCCCAGGTGTCCTTCTGTTGGGTTATGGGAATTCCAGCATTTTCTTACACTTATTAATATGTATGGCCTGTGCACCTGGTAACGCCTTCAGAACTACTCTGCATCTCTTGCACCTGGCACCGGATGGACACTTAGTGAAGATTTGTTGAAGACTTAACAAAGAGCAAGTGAGTAAATGAGTGTGAGTGACTGGGTGTGCTCTCAAGGAGACCAGCATTTGAAGGACCTGTTTCCTCATCTGGAACATGGGGCTACTGTGAAGGTCAGATGAGATAGCACCAGAGAAACAATAGGCACCTTTCTGGGACACACAGTTAGTGCTCAGTAATGGTTTGGGTGATGCTGGTGATGCTGGTGGTGTTGATGATGGTGATGCTGGTGATGCTGGTGGTGATGATGATGGTCACAATGGCAGTGAGGTACTGATAGTGGAATTAGGAAACTGAGGCCAGTGAGTCGATTTTATTCATTTACTTTGCTCATTGACAAGCCAGTGTTCAAGTTGCAATCAGATTTCCAGTCCTGACTTCAGGGCATTTTTTTTTTTTTTACTAAGAAGCAAAAGACAGATGAGGGAGCCCAGACCCCTGCTGTGGAACTCCCTGTGAACTCACCCTAGTGGGCTGGGGTCAAACTCTGGGCAGTGGATTGGCTCATTAAACAAATGACCTAATTTAGTGCTTAAGACACTTGAAATTTACTGTACTAATTTGTCAAGTCGTCCAGAACAGCCCAGCCACCAATGGTGATCCCAGTTGGTTTTAGTGGAGTTATGGACAAAATTCAGATTGCTGGCTTAGGAAAAGGTTAAGTCAAAGCAGTGACAATCTTGTCTGCAGAGCACCGGAGAGACTTTTATGGGCTGGAATAAATCTTCTTACCAGACTTTCATCTTCTCCTTTCCATTTTTAGCACCTCTCAAGGAGAATGGTTTATGGAACTAGGGAACAGGAAGCAGGAAGTAGGAAACAGGAAGTGGAAAGGTTCTATTTTGGATTTGGTCACACGATAAACTGGTATCCTTGGTGAGGATCTGTGAAAAGGAGATTGTTCTAGTCAGTGGCCACCAGCAGGGGTGGAACACACAAAGGGACATTTGTCATTGTAAGTGGTCATTCAACATCAAAGTTTAGTCACAGAAGTTGGAAAAAGTCCCACCATATATGGTCACCACAGAAGGGTCTCCCTTTCCTTAATTCTTACAGTCTGACCCTTGGCAATGGGGTCTTTTCCTCTCACTGAGGTGATGCCTGCCAGAATGGCCATGTTTATCTCATGTTCTAAGATCCACGGTAAGAACAGTTACCGCAGGCTGCTTTCTTGGGGCTCCTTCACCCCCATCATCTGGACAGCTGTCTGTTTACACAGTGAGGGCTGCAGAGTTCCCCATTTAAAGACCCATCTGGTCCTTCCATCAGCCTAAACCGTAACCTGGAGACATGAACACCAGCGCACCAGGGGGATTGGAGGCTGCAAGGAGCGTGTTTATCCCGTGTCTGCATTAATGCTTCCTAGAGTTTATTTTTAAAGTGTAAGAGGAACAATGCCTTCCAGGCTGTCAAACCCAAACAAGGCTGGTTTAACTTGGGGCCACGGTTCTCCCAGTATTTTTCTCCAGGTTTGAAGGATCCACTTGAGAGAGGGGGAGGTCGGGGGAGGCAGGGCAGGGAGGGGCCGGGGAGCTGCTCTGAACCCTCCTTGGGGTCTGGCCTGCCCCTGCAGGCCACTGTTGCTTGTCATATGGAACGGATTAGGCCTCCTCTCTCACACTGTCAACTTGGGTGTTCTGCACGCAGGCTGTTTTTGCTGGGGTCTCGGTTTTGCATTTTATAACGGCAGGAAGTGCCCCTCTCCCACCACATGTGAGATTGTGTGGGAACAGTGGAGGGGGCAGGGCTGAGGGGTGAGCTGGGTGTGGGATTGAAAAGTCTCCCTCAAGGAGCTGGCCGTGTGGGTGGAAGCAGGGAGGGAGATACACACTGGCCAATTTAACTTTATGGGGTCTGGTTGGCAGGAGATGGGGGGGGAGCTTCCTTGATGAAACGGGCCTGTCCCTAATAGAACTGCCCCTCATGTTTTACAGTCCCACTCGGGGCCTGGGGAGGGACCTCAGGAACATGAGGGATCACAGCTGCCGTTTAATTTGTTCTGAATTTCCTGCAGGCCTCACCAGACATGTACAGGAAATGGGCGGTAAATGTTTAATAGGTCATACCTAACCCGGCCATTAACAGGTGCTGGGGCTTAGAAAGCCCGGACCCATGTGAGCATGCACACACCGAGCCCTCTGCCTGGCTGTCTTCTGTTTTGTACAGCAGCTTGCTGTGAGGTTGTGGTCCTGCATACCCCCAAACCTGAGACTACCCAGATTAAAGCTTAGGAGAGGCTTAGGACAGATTCATGGGAGTCAGGGGTGCCAATCCTTTCCAGCTCCAGCTGGCTGTGTTTCTATGGCCATCTCACTCCTTTCTGTGGACTCTGAGCCTGGCACTCAAATAGCAAGTGGGTGGCTTGGAGCTTGCTCTGGGCCACAAGTGTCCTGAGAAGGAATTTCTGACCCATGCATGTGCCAGCTCATTCTGTCAGCAGGTAACAGGCAAGAAGGAAAACAACAGACATCCTTGGACCCCTCAAGAGAGTAGGAGGCCACCAAGGCTAAAGGAAAGAAAGGAGTGTATGTATGCTGGATCAGAGGCAAGGGTTGGTAGATCCCAAGCCCCCAGCTCTCCCTCAACAGGCTCTTGATATAGCCTGAGTACAATGCTGACTCCATCCCTCTCACCCTAGGCTGACAGCTGGGGAAACTGGACTGCTCCCAGGCTTGGAATCTGTCTTAGGCCCCAGCACAAGTCTGTAAAGGAGCTGGGATCTGAACTCAAGATTCAGACAGCAGAGCCAGCTGCCGTGTCTGACATATTTATCCAAGATATCCAACATAAAGACAAAGAACTCAACCCACCATCAAAAAATGTCACCTGTCACTTCTGCCATAGGCCAGTTAAGATGACAGCATGGCTTCTTTCCAGTCTCTGTGCAGACTTTTATCTTATAAAATTACTGTTATGGTTCTCCCTCTCTCCTTCCCTCCCTCTCTCCTTCCCTCCCTCTTCTCCTCCTTCTCCCCTTCCGTGTGTGTGTGTGTGTGTGTGTGTGTGTGTGTGTGTGTGTGTGTGCGCGCGCGCGCGTGTCTGTGTGTGATTGCCATTCCTCAGGTGCTGCCCATCTTGTTTTTTTGAGACACAGTCTCCCACTGGACTGGAACTCACAATTAGGCTATCCTGCCTGGCCAGAGATCCCCAGGAATCTTCCCATCTCTGCCTCCCCAGCACTGAGATTCCAGCTGAATGCTGTAATACCCATCATTTTCTTTTACATTAGTTTTGGGGGATCAAACCCCGGTCCTTGTGCAAGGCCAAAGCTCTACTGACTACAGGCTGCTCCTACTTCGTCCACCGTTTGCAGTTTAGGTTTTTAATCACTGTGCAGAGACCACTTATAGTTGTCACTCACTGTGAAAAGACCTCACAGTGAACCCTGGCTCCAACCCAGTGCTCTTTCTGATCCCTAGATATAAGTCTAATGCATTGACTTGAAGATTCTCCACAGACAGGACAGGCCACAAGGGTGCTCACGTGATCTGGCCACACCTGACACAGTCACACTGCCTCCATGTTCTGCCTTTGTGGATTCTAGTCAGTGCCAGTTACACATCTGATTAGGGAGCAGAAGAGGGATGCAGAGGCTCCAGGCACACGACTGAGAGAGATTGACACTCAGTCTTTTGTTACCCTGGCCTGGGCAGCTCAATGCCAAGAGCAAGTGCTCAGTTATTACATGGTGCCACCTACATTTTTATAATTTAAATAATATTTAATAATAAGTGAAACCCAGGCTGGAAGCAGGATAGTTGAGTAGTCTTGCTAACATGCCACTGAGGACCTGTTTGTTAATATAGTGCTAAGGCTTGAACTCAGGGCCTTGTGTGGATACTCTAGCACTGAGCCACACCACAGCCCTTTTTACTTTTCATTTTGAGATGAAGTTGATTGAATTTTACAGGCTGTTCTTGGACTCACTCTGTAGCCCAGGCAAGCCTTAAAGTTTCCATACTTCTGTCTCAGACTCTGAGTGCATGGACAACTGGCCCCCGAGCCAGTACGTGACAGGGAATTTTCATGAGAAAACCAGCAAAGTCCCAGGCAGTGGGGAGTGTTCCCACATGGAAGACACCTTGGAGGCCCCCTCACTGGAGTTCAGATATTACAGCCCATGGCTCTGCAGCTTGCATCCACCTGAGTTCTCTCAGGAACCTCACCTAGTTGGAGGTTGGATGGAATATGCTTCCCAGTGCTCCCAACCTCCCCTTCACCCAGCCTTGTCAACCTCATGCAAAAAAAAAAAAGTCAATACCAGCTATCAAGTGACCCTCGGCTCCCTTCCTTTCCGATGTTACCTGTGTGAAGTTCAAGGCTGATGGGGTTCAAAGGAGGGTCTAAAAACAGCTTGAAAACTCTAATAATCCATGATGAATGGGCTAGACTTGGCCATCCAATAAATAGTCTCCTCTACAGAGCATTTACAGTGACAGTCCTCAGACGCTCTCATTGCTCTGGGAGCTTATGTAAACCAGCTCTCACTGGTAACAGGATAGGGAGAGTGACACTGTGCAGGCCCCTGCCAGCCATCCCATCATGCTTGGAAACCCAGCTGCTGAGAGTGGGGTCTACTGCTTGCATGAAAATGGGTGAGTGGTTATCAAGATACACTGAGTTTAAACAAAAAGATGTCACCTGTCACTTCTGCCAGAGGGCAGCTTCTAGATCTTTGGCCTTGGGGAGTCAGGCCTGAAGTTCAAAGACTTAACAACGACATTGCTGCCCAAGATGTCAATGTTCCAAAACAGATAGTGTCAGCAGGGGCTTGGGAGCTGGATCAGCCTATGGACTTATTTTTTTTAATGGTCTTTTAACACTTAAAAGTGTGCATTTTATTTTAAAATCTGGGTTACCAGCTTTCCTTGGTCTATCAAGAGTTCGACTGAAGTTGGACATTGCACAGGCCAACAATTACATAAAGGAGGTTGCATGAAGATGTACCCTTCAGCAACAGTCCCTACCATCTCTGTCACTTTGCACATTTCAGTCCAGAGGTCACAGGCGTGGGGGTGATAGCAGAGATTGGCTTAGAAGAGAGGTAAGCTCCCGTGTGGGGACACTTCCTCTAAAGTGAAGGGGAATGAGAGCTTGTTTCTCAGGTATATGCTCCAGTGGAGAGAGGGGTAGATGCTCAAGGTGGGCTCGCATCCAGCCATCTCACACCTGAATCCCCAGGGGAGACATGCAGAAGAGCCAGCTCAGCCTACAGACTCTGATTCCATCAACTTAGTGCAGCCTGAGTGCCTGGTGCCACCGTCTGCAGTCATCCAGGGTAAGGGGTGGGGCAGCCATCTCTGTGAGAGCCAATTTAAGCATGCTAAGCCCTGGCCATTCCTTGTCTGCAGCAGGATCTGGTATTTGACAGCACTCTGGCTGGAGGGGGGAGAAGGAAGGGGTGGGAGGCTGCTGAGGTGACTCCAATCCAGTCTACCAGGAAGATTTTTTTTTTCTTCTCCAGTGTCGATTTTCCTGTAAGCTTGAGGAATGTATTCGCCCAAGCTAATTACTGCTGGTTGATTGTCATGATTGTCATGGCAACACCCAGCCATTCAGAGAGTACCCTGTAGGACTGCTTCTGCCTGTTGGGTGTTTCCAGACAGTGTATGAGTACTCTGTTGCCTCTGCCCTGGAGCTCTGGAAGCATCCTTCTGAGCTCTCCCTCTGGGCTTCTGCCTTCATCTAGATCAAAGGCAAAATAAAGATTCTCCTGGCGTGGACCCCATCATCCCAAGTTTTGTTCAGTCAGAATCCAAATAAACCAACCCAGCTCCCTGTGAGGGAGTCTGGGACAAGGTTATGGCTTGATTTCTGGAATGTTCAACACAGGCTCATGCTGTTTCCCGCAGGCTCATCTTTTGAATACTTGGTCCCAGCTTGAGGTGCCATTTTCAAGGTTGCAGCCCCTTCAGGAAATGGCCCCTGGCTGGTGGAAGCAGGTCCCTAGAAGAAGGCCTTTGAAAGTGGTACTCATCGCCTGTTTGATTCAGCTCTAGGTCTCTCACACACTCTCTTTCTCTCTACTTTCTGTCTGCTGCCATGGAAACAGGCTGCTGGCACCTCCTTGTCTTTTCAGCATGATGGGCTGAAATCCCTCTGGAACTGTGAGCCCAAGGAGCCATTTTTTTTTTTTTTTTGCTTAAGTTATTGTTGGGGATTTTGTAACTGCAAGAAAAGTGGCTGATGCTGAAGTACAGGCTCTCTTCCGTGTTGGTGGGATTGGCAGATCTTTGATAGACAGGGAGTGCTCTGAGGGGTTCAGGCCTACTGTAGGAATACTAGCTGTAAGTAGAGTCTCAAGATGAGCAGGTAAAGGCTGACAGACCGCAGTAGCTCATGGCTACCCTGTCCAAAGACTTTAGGGTGGAGGTGAAGAGGCAACATGCAGGATGGTTCCCTTATATCTGGAACATTCCTGAGTGATAATCTTCTGGCAAGCAAGACCTGGCCCAAATCCACCTTTGATCCCTCATCTGACTGTCAAGGCCCAGCCACAAGCCTCCTGTCTGTACTTCCCAGGGTCCCCTGGACCTCCTAATCAACACTGAATGCCGAGTGGACATGGAGCCTGAGCATCTGAGCTGGTGCTGAGCCCTGCCTTGATCCTTGCCTCCTGCTTTCCATGTCCTCCCCATGGCAAGGCCTTGCAGGCTGTGGCCAGGTTAAGCATGTCTTCAGAGCCTCTTCCTTCACATCTTCTCTCCAACTACCAGAGATGCTGGAGTGCAGGGTCTGGTCAGGTCTGCTAGACTCTCGTGGGAGCCGCCGCTGAGCGCTATCGCTGCTCTCCTGTGAAGTCAGTAGAGCTCTGTGCATCAGGAGATGCATGGGCATGGAGGCAAAGGTACAGCCTGATATCCTGCTTCTGCCTGGCTGCACAGGGGTCAGAACCCTCTTAGGGAAGCTTACTGGTGTCAGCAATTCCTCCCACAGGAAATGCTCAGAAGGAGGCTACTTGCCTTTGGTGCCCTGGGTCTCAGTCTATTTTGACCACAGTGCATGGGTACCTGGGCTTCTTTCCATGATGCAGTCGGGGTTACTCTTGGCCCTTGCCACAGGGAGCAACATGGAGTCTTGAGTGGGTGACAGCACCCAGGACTTGTGAATGATGCTGATTGAGTTTGAACCTGAGACCCATCTACAGTGAAGGAAGTTGCAGAGGTCTCCTAGAATGGGGTTTGGTGAGAGGCCTCATTTTTCTTCAGGCTAAGGGCCTAGTATAGAAATAGCAGAGTTCTACCTCATGTGTACGGGGTGTCACAGGGGACAAGGAGAGGGAGCCAAAGGAACCAACCATCTATGCTCATGCTGAACCTGTCTCTACTCCCATCTCAGACACTGGACCTATTTCTGCTACACCTCAGACATGAGCCTGTCTCTATCCCTCATCTCAGACAATGGACCTGTTTCTACCCCTCACATCAATGGACCAACCTTCACACCCTTATCCATGATGCAGCAGAGGATAGAGCTTGTCCTCAGGTAGATGAGGTTCTGAGCGACCCCTGGCCAAATCTCTGTATGTTTCTCTTCCCCAGCCTGAGTGTGTAGGGAGGAAGGAAGGAGTGAGAGCAATGTGGAGTGATGATGTATGTAGACCTGGCAGGGGAATATCTGCCACAGGGCAGGAGGAGGCCTGCTGTTGCTGCTGCTGCTGCTGCTGCTGACAATATACTTAGCAACTATGTTGATGGCCACAGCAGCACCCAATGCCTTGCTGCTGGTCTATTCAGGGAAGACTGTGCACTTTGGGCTAGGGTAGTATCTCCTTGCACTTGGGCAACAATAGACACTGGTTTATGCATCACTGTCTCACTAGGTCAGGGGATGTGTCCCTTAGAGCCATTTCCCCTATATTACCTCAGCTGGCTCATAGTCCATCTAGAACAATATGGCTCCCATTCTGTGCAGTAACCTAGATGTACAGCTAGCTACCTACTGGGATCTGTTACTGGCCACCATGTGCACTCACGAGTGTAGTTGGTTTTGTTTTGTTTTTATTATTCTTTGAAGGTCTCCAATCCAGCTCCCAAATAAATACACAAAGACTTATTCTTACTTATGAATGCCTAGCCTTAGCTTGGCTTGTTTCTAGCCAGCTATTCTAACTTAAATTATCCAAGAGGCTGAAAAACCTTTGGGCTTTTTATTTCTCTTTCTTTTGTCTATCATGCTTTCCTTCTTACTCTGTGGCTGGCTGTGTGGCTATCCCTGGCATTCTCTTCTCCTTCTTTCCTCTTGGCAGCCATGCCCATTCCTTTCTCCTACCTATCTATTAGCTGTTCATTATTAGACCAATCAGGCAAAGTAACAGTGAAGTAACACAATTTTACAGAGTTAAACAAATGCAACATAAAAGAATACGACACATCTTTGCACCATTAAACAAATATTCTCCAGCATAAACGAATGTAGCATATCTTAAACTAATATCCCACAATATGTGAGTGATTGGTCAAACCCCCTCTCAGTGGTACGATATATACACAGGGGAGAGGAAACCCCTGATTCTGACTTTTCTGCCCAAGCCTTGGTATACAGAATACCTACTGTGTGCCCTCCACTGAACTAACCCTCTCTAGCCCCCAAGGAGCTCTATCCCCTCCACCTGCCACATCTGGCCTCAGCTGTGCATCACCACCACTGTTTACACAGACCTTCTGGCTACAACTTGAAAGTCTCAGCACCACTCACATCTCTAAACAGCCACTGCTGCTGTACACAAAGCAGGCGCTTGCCCTGCTTGGATGTCAGACCAGAGCATCTATTCCCAGCATTCCTTGGAAGAGGATTCAAAGGACCTTGTTTATCACTGGGCAGAAACCCCACAGGTCCAGATTGTAGCTCCAGCTACTTTATGGCAAAGAACACATCATTGCACACGGAGAGCCTGGATTTCTGTTCACTGGGAAGACTGGGCCTGGGAACCAGACAGCCTGTATTGCTGCTGCTGGAGCATGAGGAGGAGGTACTGGCTCAGGGGAAGCCCCATCCGCCTTCCTGACCTGCTTCCTGGACCTTCCAGCTCCTTCTTCCCTGGGAAGGCATGAAGGGGCTCAGAGAGAAAGTCTCTTTGTTTCTAGGAATGTTTTCCTTCCTTCTCACAGGTCGTCTCATGTGTGGTGTCTCTGGCCTCTCACAGACCTGGTCATCGGGTTTCAGGCCATGATTTGCACAGCTGTGCATGCTAATTTGATCAAGTATCTGATTGAGGCACCAAGTGGGGCCACTGTGGCTGGCTATCCTGTCCTATCCTGCAGGCACGGGCCTCCGAGGCATCTGCCCCTCTGCACACAGCTGTCCATCAAACAGTGGGAGTACCCGGATGACCCAGTGTGTGATTTATTTAATGATGCCCCAAGGGGAGCAAGGTGGGGAAAGAGTGGCCCTTGGACTTGTGTTTCTTCTTCCTGTGGGGTCCATGGCTCTGTTCTGGGGGTTGGAGTGGAGGATGAGCTAACAAAATAAGGCACATTGTTCTCCAAATGACAGTGGGAAGTATGTGAGGCTTCCTGCAGGGTGGGCTCCATCGAAGACTTCACTTCTGTTTGCCTGTGTCAGTGCTTTGGACCAGCATCATCATCACCCCAACCCTGTCCTGCACTTCTCTGTATCTGTGTTCACATCCCCACTAGGGCATCAGCCTGAGTGTCAGGGCCCATGGGTACCCATATAACCTCATTCCACCTTGATCACATCACAAAGACCCTGTCTTGTAGTGAGGTCACATTCTGGGGTATGGGATGGGGGTTTGGGTGTGACTTTCTGGGGATACAGTTTTCATCTGGGCAATTCCTGTTTAGTGTCACTGACTCCTCATCTGTGAAATGAGTTGGTAGAGATTCACGTTGTCCTGGGCTAGTACAGAACTGTTCAGAGGTAGCTGATGCTCAGAGTCAAGTTTGATATACAACACCTGGGGATGGAGGAAGGCCTTGTTTGAAGTGAAAGAAAGTTAGATGTGAGCACATAGCACCCAGAAGTGTCTTCAGGTCAGAATAGAATAGTCGGTGCCCAGAGTGTAGCATGCATTCCTGAGCCTCACTGCATGCTGGCAATATGGGCTTCCACCCTAACTTTGCCACAACAGAAGCTGCTTTGGGGCCTCTCTGGCTGCTGTATAGCCTGCATGGCTCATCCCCAGCCTACAGTGCTTGAACAGCATCTTCTCATTGTCTTATGAGGAATGCTAGCATACACCCCCTGCTTGGTCTCCTTACAATATCAGTGTGATTTGCAATGTCAGTTAGGAAAAAAAGCCTGGCCAGTTGGGTGACACCCAGGACCTAGAAATGATCTGGGCTGTGTTCACCAATAGGTGCTATCTTATTGGGCAGCCTCAGGCCAGAATCTGCAGAGAAGAGTGGGCCCTGACGGTTTGGCTTAGCTTGACCATCCCTCCTATTGACTTGCTTTTCTTAGGGTTTTTTTTTGTATGTTTTTTAATCTTGAAAACAATTTGAACACAGCCATTTATAATCCCAGCCATTACTTTTGCAGTATCTCTTCTTGTCCTAGAACAGCTAATGGAACCCTTAAGCCATATTTTTTCTGTCTCTTGGTCTTCCATGAGCCTCACTGGTTTTGTTGGGCTTAGCAGGTGCCTGTGGAGGACAGTCCTCTACCTCCAGATGGAACCGGCCGCAGGTGTCCTCAGCCTCCAACCTCCTCTCCATCTGCTCTCATCACCCATGCTTCCCAGAACAGGTCCTCACCTGCTGTAACATCTTATACCTGTGGTTATGCCTCTCTGTCTCTGTGTGTCTCTGTCTCTCTGTCTCTCTCAACAGAGCTTCTTGTAGCCCAGTCTGGCCTTGATCTTCTGATTCACCTCCCGAGAGCCTGGTTTACATGGAACCAGGGCTTCATTCTAGGTGAGCTCTACCAACTGACTTAGCTTCACTTCAGTCTGGAACCTTCCCCGGGCCCTTCCCTTGGTTTCCCTGGTGTATCTGGAGTGTATTCCTCCTCTTCTGCCAATTGCCTTTCTGTTCCTGCTGGTCCAACATAGTCATTCAACGTGATGCCTTCTGGAAGTTTTATGTTTTCCCTTATGGAAGGAATTCCAGGATACTAAATTGGGCACCATGGAAGCCTGAATTTCCCCACATCACCAGATCCAGTTCTACATCTAGACTTCATAATGAGGGTTCTGACCTCATAGTGACAGGGACACTGGAAAGGCCAGGGCTAGGGTTTGGAGGTGTGATGTCTCCTAACACTATGATATGTCTCTCACTGATGCAGCCACAGGAAATAGTAAAAGAAGAAAAAACCAAGGAAGGGCTATGTGTCCAGAAACAAAACCAGGGCCAGCATGAGGGCAGCAGAAAAAGGTATTATCTCAAGACATAGCTGCTGGTGGTCTACAGGCACCTGTGTGAACAGGAGTAAAGATGCTTCAGAGAGCCCACCCCATGGCTCATCCTCAGAGAACATAGCTTCTTGGTCTTTCTTAGGAACCCAGATACTGACAGTGCAACAAAGATATCAGTACCAAGGAAGACTGTGCTCACTTTACCTTTGTGGGTCTCGGCTTTGACCAGCCTCTACCTCACTCATGGCTGCTAGAGCCCAACCTAACTCCTAGTCAGAACTGTGATTCCCCACATGGATACTTGGCTGTGCTAAGGACTGACTACATAAATACTTGTAGATATAGAAATGATTGAATACAGACAAAGCAACCATTCTGTGCTCAGACAGCTGTTCACATCCATGCTTTTCACTTCCTTCCACACAGACCTCTCCCTGAGAAACAAACCCACACAAAGGGCTGTAGAGACCAGCATCTCCTCAGGACTCAGGATCCCATGATGAGGCTGTAGATGTGAAATAAGCACTTGGGCTCCTGTGTCTAAACACAAGATCCCAAGGTCTAAATAAACCAATGTAAGCTTACACTATGACAGATGTAAACTGACTACATCTGCCATGAGGGATTGTACCCTTGAAACTGTGAGCCAATGTAAGTCTCCAGCACCACACACACACACACACACACACACATACACACACACAGAGAGAGAGAGAGAGAGAGAGAGAGAGAGAGAGAGAGAGAGAGAGAGAATTATTCTTATTTTATAACATAGCTTAAAATGTGATAATATTTCTTTTCTCTTCGCCATCCTAAAGACTCTGATTTTCCACCCCAGAAGTCAAGAGCACATAAGTCCTGTTAAGTCAGCACCCTTGACCTTGACTTTTCCAAAGTCCTTCTCCATGACTTCCTGCTGAGAGCTCCTGTCCAGGGAATTCTTTAAACCTGTTGGCCACTGCTCTAAAATCTTTAGTAGATGATTAGGCTCGAGTGAAACAACCTGTGTGTTCACAGTGGCTATCCATCCCCAGCCCCTGGTCCCTCTACACTCCACACCACTCCCATTGGAATGGTACACAACTGTAGAAACAGAGCCCTACAGTCTCAATCAGCCATCACAGTGCAGCTTCAAGTGAAACCATGCATGTCTTGAAACAGGCCACAGGCTGAGAGGTGAGCTAGGGTGCTCACTCTATTTCTGCAGTGCGTTTGGCGATAAAAAACTGATTTGCTTCAAAACGTCCTTTCAGAGATTAGGACAAATTTTCCGCTGAATAATTGCAGATGGCAGAATGTCGTCAGTTGCTTTGGCTACAAGGCTACATGGGAAGGGTTTCTTTCGCATGCTTATCCAAGTAACAACAGTGCCAGTCGATTTCACGAAAGATCAAGTCGAGCGGCTGATTTGGATTAACCAGTGTAACGGTCCAATGGGCTAAATTAACTGTAAAATCTTCTAATTTTATTCAGGCATGTAAATAAGGGTCCATGTCCACATACATCCAATAGCCTGTTTGCAACTAATTCTCAGCAGACATGTAGCCCAAGTGAAAGGGAGATGTCATCACAGCTCTGTCACCAAAACTCAAAGTTTTGGGTTTAAAACCTGTCTCTGGTCAGCCACAGTCATGTTCTGTGACCCCATGTCTTGATGCACTTCACTGAACCACAAAGATAATGAGTGCCTGGTCTGTGGAGTGAAGTGTTAAATGAGTTAATTTATAACATTACCACCATTACCTTCATTATAATCACCATCATCAATGCCATAGTAACCATCATCACCATCATTACTATCATCAATCGTTACCATCATTATCACCATCATCAGTGTCCTCATAACCACCATCACCATCATCAATGCCATCGTAGACATCATCATCAATCATCACCATCGTTATCACCACCATCATCACCATCCCTATTACCATCCTCACCATCACCAACATCATCATAATCACCATCAACATCTTCACATTACCACCTTCATTCTTCATTCTACATTAATGAATAGCATTTAGGACATAGATGGAGATGGTTCATGTACATTCTGTGGATCACAATTGCTAGGTACTGGAGGTGATTACTCTGCATGGCTGAGGAGGCTTTTTTTAAGTTTGGGCCCAGGCTTTGAGCAGCAGGGGCAACAGGGTGGAGGAAAGAGGCTGTGAATCACCCACCACCATCCCCAAATGACTAATCCAGAGTGGATATTTCACTCTCCAGATGAGAAAGCAAGTTGATACAGTAGAAGAATTGCTGCATGTCAGGCCAGGCCTTGGGCATTCACCCTCTGTAATCCAGAGGCTCTGTGGTCCATGGTCCTATCTACATTTCTGTTTGGTGTAGGTTCCAATGGGTGATTCCTCGTTAGTCAGGAGCTGGGCTGTAGAGAAAGCACAACAGCTGAAGAGGTCAGGTATGCCGAGAAAGGAAACACAGGGCCCCTTCGATGTGTGCTGAGCCATTAGGGAGAGCCATGAAGGAGTGGGTGTAGGTACAGAAGACAGAGGGAGCAGAAGCTGGAGTTCCCACTTTGGACGGCATGGTGAAATCATCTTGGAGATCCCCACCCAGATCAGTGACAGCACAATACATGGGGCCGGACCACCCAAGATAAGTTCTGGTGTTTTCTAAAAGCTCCCTGAGAAGTTTGCAGCTCAGTGGCTGGTCTTCCTGTCTGCAGAGTCTTGAGTCCTTCCGCCTTCCAGACACCTGTACTGCTGCCTCTTACACCACCTCTCTCCTCTCTCTCTGGAGAAGTTCCTTTGTCCTGAACCAGGGCTTAGAGTCCTTAGCAGAGCATGAGGAGGATGGTGGCTCTGAGTGACATCTGACAATGTCTTTCCCCTCAGCTTGAAGACTGACATCTACAAGCGGCAGAGCACGACTTCTCCTCTGCCTGGGGCTCTTGGTCTCCTGCCATGGGGTGTCAGCCCTGAGAAAGTGTCTGTCTGCTTGGAGGAATACACTATGCAGCCCGAGGCCATCCTGACGTCCATTGTGAAGCCAGTGGTTCTTGAGAACTGTTGCTGCTGAGGCTGTGGTGGTCAGTAAGAGCCGAGAGGTGAGCTCACTACTCTTGTGTCTGTGTGTGCCTCCCTGGGAGGAGGCACTCTGTGCAGGCTCTGGCTTTCCCACATTCACAAGACATTTGGTGCCTAACCTCCTCTATTGTTTTCCAGCCCCAACAAGGCTGCAGGGGTTGCAATCCACCAACATCACTATTATCACAGGGGACCCTGTGTTCTAACTTGTGTTAAAGGAGGAATTTTGAGTAGTACCTTCATCTGATTAGGAGCAAATCAATCAACAGGTCTTCTAGCAGTGTCTGCAATGTGTCTAGAGCTGGGCAGGCATGCAGGGGAGGCCATCAAGCCCTGGCTTGAGCCTGACAGATGATGCTAGCCTCACTAGAACAAGAACATAATCTGCCACCAATGGTGGTGTTCATGTATGTGTGCATACACATGTTTCAACAGCTGTGTGAATGTGACTATGTATGCACATGGGTGTGCATGCATTGTACATGTAAATGTGTGTGTGTGTGTGAACAAGAGTGTATGTGCAAATATGTGACTACAGGAGCCTGACCATGGATCACTCGTGGCCCACGCTATCAGTCAAGCCCCGAGTCCTCCATTCATGCTTATTAACACTTTTGTTGTGTAGTTTCCAATCAAATGAAAGCTGCCCAAATGTAAAGTGTGAATTTCTTTACATGCCTGGTGGGAATAGAGAGATAAGTGAGTGTAATGGATGACTCTGGGTAACCCTCGTTTAAAAGGGAGAGCTGGCCCCTTCTAGGTTCGGCTCAGCTCCCCAGCAGGAGCCAGGAACAGAGGTGGAAGTGTTGTTCATGCAAGAGCAGATCAGCAGCAGTGGGCTAGGAGCTGGGGCTGGCTTAGGGACCAGGGAAATCATGGTGAGCTGAGCAGGGCCCCGGTGTCTCCCTCAGAGGTATGTATTGCAAGCATATGGTGTAGAGGGCAGGTCGCTGAGGGCCTAGTGTTTGCCTGGTACTTGAGTGCACTGCCTGTGGAGGTGACAGGTAAACTGAGGAATAAGGATAAGGGGAGGCTGACAGAGGAGGAGAGGAAGAGAAATCTGAGAACTTTCCAGGCTGAAGGGCATCTATGTGCAAATATCCTGGGGCAGGAGGAAGAACTACAAGAAGCCAGTGGGTGCAAAGCAGCAGGAGTGCCTGGTGGCCCTGGGTGATGCTCCAGTGGTCATCAGAAACGCGTCTCTGAACCCCAGGGAGCTTGATCTTCGTTCTGTAGCAATGGCGTCCTTGTGATGGTGGAGCCCAAAAAAAGATGATGAGAACATTGTCCAGCCCTACAAGGAAAGGCGACAGGAAGCTCAGTTGGCTTTGCAGAGACACCCTGACCCTACGTTAGAGCGGACATGAGACAATAGCCCAACAGGAGAGGCAGAGATTCTGCAGAAACAAGAATCTGTGGTCCTTATCACAAATCCATTTCTCCCTGCGCCTTCCTCTGATCCTCTCCGGAGTGCGCTGGCCTGAGCCGTCTCCACCTCATCTTTACAGTTTGTAGATATGCCTGCTGGACACCCCCGGCCCTCTAGGAGGGTGCATTAGGATTTGTATTAGACTAATTTTTGTCTTGGGATAGCTTCAGATTTATGTCTGAGAGCTGCAAGCTGGAAAGGCCACATGTTTGCCCTCGAGACGCTTCACGTGCAATTTGGGAATTTGGGAAACGCTCAAAATAGCATTTGCCCATAAAATTGCTTGAAATGCAGTCCAAATGTGTCTGTAAAAGTTGACCCAGTGACGAGTAATTGTTATTAGTTCATGTGCTTCAAGCTTCCATACAGGGCTGGGCGTCAATTGAGTCAGGTGCCTGTGAATTTAGGGTAATCTCAGAGATGCAGATGGGGACTTCTCATGTTCCGCTTTGCAGACCGAAGCGAGGGCTCAGCACATTCTCTGCACCAAGCTGGCAGCTGACCTCAATGCACGGAGTAGTTCTGGCAGCCCTTCTGAGACATTCCCCTTAAGGTAAATTCCTGATCTGTGTATCAGAATGCAGGGGAAGAGATGACAAAATTAAATCCAGTCTCCCCACCTAAAGGAGCATGCTGCAGCCCGCAGGGCTTCCTCTTCCTGCCATGTTATCACCTTGGAAAAAGAAGTGTCCCCATGGTGTGGCATACTCTCAGATTGGGGCATCTGTCACCATTATCACATTTCCAGACTCTGTCAACTCTCCAAGAGGACATGGGTCCCCATGAGCAATGCCAGCCCCTGCTTGTGTTCTCTGTGACATCATACAGACAGATGGACACTGGACTATTTGTGTTCAAATGGGCCCATGTGAGAGACACCCGGGACCACAAAGAAATGCAAATCAGGGCACAGTGAGATGCCTCCTCACAATACCCCCTTCAATCCCAACAACTAGGAGCAAAAGGCGGGGATGCAAGTGCTTGTATGATATGGGGAAGTCAGTGCATTCTATGCAGCTGAGGGGGGACATCATCCACCCCCATGCTGTGCTGGGAAAGCAATCACCAGTTTGTGACAATGACTGTGATTTAGGCAGCTAAGTTTCTCCTGGTCAAAGGAGAGGGTGCTGTGGGGGGTCTGGTAGAGCTGTGGGGGGTCCAGTGTCCTGTGGTCAGGCTTCAGACCTCCCATGTTGTAGCTGGGTGACCTTGAGTCATTTTCTTGACCTCTGTTCCTCATCCTTTGCTTCTCAACACTGTGGGACCCAAATAAATCACACACACACACACACACACACACACACACACACACACACACAGGAGCAGGGGAGGAGTTAGCCAGGGCCACTGTGGCCTGGTCCTTCCAACTCCTCTAGCCCCACCCATAATCCCCAATTCCATTCTAGAATGTTCTCTTTGCTCACTCCCTCTAGCCTCCCAGTTCAGCTCTCATTCTGAGTCACAGACCTTGTCCCAGGACCTTTGTGCTAGCCAGTCTTTCTGGTGAAGGTTTTCTCACCCTCTTCCTCCTCCTCCTCCTCCTCCTCCTCCTCCTCCTCCTCCTCCTCCTCCTCTCTTGCTCCCTCTCCTTCCTCTCTCTTCTCCCTCTCTCCTCCCCCAGCCCCATCTCCATCTCTCATTCTTTATATCTCCTGTGCTGTTCCTCTCTCTTCTTTCTTTGGCTTCCCCATGTCTGAGGAAATGCATTCAGGACAGCCTATGTCTCCAACAGTTTAGTACTAAATTAGCCTTTCTTGGTTTCAACTCCATACCCAGGGAGCAGATTCTGATTTCTCATTGGCCATCTTGGGTGGATGGAATTTGGCACAGTGAATAGAATGGCTTGGGGTGGGGTGGGATGGTATTCTGGTGCGGGGAAGGAGGATGGTGAAGGAAACATTGTAGGCTGTGGTCAAAGCTGTCCATCATGTGAAGGTAACGAGAGAAGTGCTCTGCACACCACCTCCCCTTGCTGTGTGAGCACGTGTGTCTGTGTGTGTGTGTGTGTGTGTGTGTGTGTGTGTGTGTGTGCACTCGTGAATAATTCTGGGGATAGAACTCAGGGCATCACACATGCTGGACAAGCACATCACCACTGAGCCACTCCTCCGCCCTCTTTTATTTTGAAACAGGGTTTCACCAAGTTGCTAAGGAGGACTTAGAAATCACTCAGTAGCCCAGGCTGGTCTGGAACTGGCAATCCTGCCTCAGATTCCTGAGTAGCTGGGATAACAGGTCTATGACATGAAGCCTATGGCTCCATCCTATGCTTCTATCCAATCCCAGGGTCCTTTCCGGCTCTGTTCTGGGGCTAGGGCTTCACTAGTGATGAACTGTAGAGGGTTATTTCTTGCAGCAGACTCATAGCTGAAAAGACTAGTCTCTGTCTTTCTCCCAAACTTATCCATTCTGTCATGGGGGGGCAGCAACTTTGCCCCACTGAAAGGCTATCAGTTGCAAAGATCAATCATAATGGTGGCTGTGATTAGCTCGGTGGCTGGAGAAGGTCTCTCTGAGCACCAACATCAGGGCAAGTAGATGGCCCAGCATATTTGCAGGCCTGTGGCTAGCAGATGTGTGTGTCTGAAGACAGGAAGGTAGGCTGGAGTGGCTGGACGGAAGGAATGAGCCACAGGCCATTCAAACACTGTTTCCCTCGTTAGATTTTTAGACCCCTGGAAGGTTCTAGATAGAGCCCTGACCTTTGGACACTGGGAAGATCCCTCAGAAGAACAGTGGGACTTCTTAGTGAATGGAAACTGCAGTTCTGAAGCAAACAGACTAGATTCAAGTCCCCCAAAAGCTGCTCAGCCTCTCCAGCCTGGGTTTCCTCATCTTTATAGTAAGACTAAGAACAACCACTGGCCTGGCCTGTGCTCTGAGGTCACTGCTCACCTCAGGTCAGGTCAGCAGTGGCCATTGCATGGAGGACAGTCACAGCCCAGGGCAGTGAGCTGGCCAAGCTCCTGACACACTGCTCAGACCCAGGCTTCCAATATCAGGCACACTTGAGGGCATGGTGAGGGACATCCCAGGCTCTGGGTATTGGACAGAGACCCAGACTGGTTGTAAGAATAACTGCATAGCTGACCACACAGCTGGACAGACTGTCTTCCTCCTGGCCCTTTGCTGGTGTCCCAAGGAGGAAGCAGGAATTCTGACAGAGGAGGCTGAAAGATGGGTCCCCACTGCCCCATCCAGATGATCTGTTGGGGCCCCTAAGCCCCAGAAAAGGCCAGCGCCTGACAGGGCCTCACCCTGTGGCTCCCAAGGGCCTTGTCAATCAGACCCAGGCAGGGCGCCTGGGACAGGCTGGCGGCTTGAAAGAAAGCCGGGCATTGTTTTGAAGGGTTAACCCGTTGGCTTCTTGGGTTTCACCGGGAAGCCTGTGTGGCCGCAATGGTCAATTTAGTATTTGTTGGGAGCTGGGTGAGGCTAGCCTGAGGAGCAGCCTGCAGGCCATAGGTAGGCCTGTGGTCATGACTTATGGAAGATGTGAGAGGGGTGGGGTGCATTCTTATCCCATATTTGGTGATGTGGTGGGCTTCCTGGCTCTCATTTGTCAGGGTCTTAATGAGTAACCCCAAAAGGATTTAAAAACGTTCCCTTTCCCAGGGACAGGAAATAAATGGGAAAGTTCTAGGGAATTAGGGGAAAACCCCCGAAGCGAGCTAGAGACAGTGGCCTTTGTTGTCTGTGTGTGTCACACTCGCGTGAAAGAGAACAAGAGGGTGTGTGAGAGACTGTGGAGACACCTGTGTGGGTCTGAGAGAGGCGAGATACAAACAATGCACAGAGGTAGGAAATACAAAGAAATGGGGGTGGGGAGAGTCAGACATGGAGAGGCAGCGACCCTGGGTGGGTAGATGCAGCTCTTAGCTCTCTACTCTCATCCCAGATGCTCTGGTCGGTCCTTGAGGCCAATGTTCTGAGGCAACTGGAATGAAGTCCCTGGCTAGCAAACAGCCTGTCTCCCTGTCAGGCTGGAGACGGGGCTGAGCAAACCTTTGTCCATGACTGGATGTCCATTAGACAAACACCACCTAAGGAAGAAAGCTACCCTTCCGTGAGTCCACACTGCTGACTGCTCATGTAGCCATACAGGTACAATGAGAGACAGCATCTGGTCCCCATCATTCACGTCCCTTCTGTGTGTAGCACAGGAACCTGGCCACACGTTGTCTGGAAGAAGTGTGTGTGGCCCTCCTCTGGGGACAAAAACTATTTCTATGTAGCGGTTTCTAGTTTTGTGCTTGGTAGCTGCATCCCTGCTGTGGTTGGAGTGTGCGCACCCCAAAAGGTCATATATCATAGGCTTGAGCCCCAGCTTGGTGAATTGGAAGGTTATACTTTTTTTTTTTTTTTTTTTTTAAACTTTATTTATTTATTTATTTGCCTTGGTGTTTGCCTGGAACTGGAACTACAGACAGTTGTTAGCTGCCATGTGGGTGCTGGGAATCGAACCCGGGACCTCTGGAAGAGCAGACAGTGCTCTTAACCGCTGAGCCATCTCTCCAGCCCCGGAAGGTTATACTTTGAAGAGAGGAGGGTTTGGGGGAGTCTTCATGCCCTTGAGGGTGATTGGGACCTCAGGCTCATCTTCATTCTCTCCAAGTTTTCCAGCCCTGAAGTAAGTGGTTTTGCCTCACCACACACTCCCTCCAGCTGGGACTTGATGTCCTGCCCCTAATGTCTAACCTCTTATCACCCCTCAGATGAGCAGGACGTCCTGCCGGCTGCAACTTCAGGACCTGCATTTGTTTTCTAGATCTACATGTTTGGAAATCAAGACAACAGAAGCAGGGGTGGGGAGTGGGGGGTGTCCTGCCATGGCTGCCCAATAGGAGGTCCCCCCAGGGGCCACCTTCTCTCTGGGGCTCTGACTGACCTGGCTGAAACCCTCAGGGATGCACCACAGAACACTGCCTACTACATCTTTTTTTCTGATGGAAGAGGCCTCCTTTCTGCCCTGCCCTCCTTATTCAACACCCTGGCTCACCCCCAGTCTGTCACTCATCTCAATTCTGTCCTGGTGACATCCTAAGAACACTGATGACATGTAAAGATTGGCAGCTGGTGACGTCGGGTGGCTAGGTTCTGTGGCAGAGAGAGAGAGAGAGAAAGAGATTGAGAGAGAGAGAGAGAGAGAGAGAGAGAGAGAGATCTCCAAACCTTTGCCTCTGGGAAGCTGAGGCCCAAAGAGAGTAAGGGACTCTCTGCAGCCACACGGGAGCCTTTGGTGGCGGCATTTGTGTCTAGACCTTAGGACCCCAGCTGATGGCTCTGATGGCTCAACAGTCACAAAGCAGGCCCAGATTCAAGCCTGTGTACCTTGCCATCTCCTAAGACGTTGTGAGGTATGAGATGGGGTCACTGTGTCTTGGGTCTCTGTTCTTCCCACACAGTCATCCTTTTCTCAACAAGTGAGAGGAAGGGAGATGGCTAATAGGGAGCTGGAATATCCTATACTGTGGGGGCTTTGGAGTTGCAGAGCCCGGTCACTGATAGTGTTCCGTTGTGGTCATGGCTGTGACCAGTGAAGCCCATCAGGCTCTGAGCAGCAGCTATGAACCAAATGACAGGCAGTTGTGCAGAGGGGAGCGCAGGAAGGCTGGAGGTAGTTCAGCCACAAGCTGATCTGGGGTTTCCCTCTTCCACTTTCAGGGGCTTAACCAGCCAGGAAAGAATGTGCCACGGTCAGCACAAAACCAGGACGGTCTTTTGGAATTCTGCTGAGCTGGGGGAACTGGACTTCAGGGCCATTTACAAAATGCAGAAGGGGCCAGGCGGGGTTGGCGGCATCTGGCCTGGCAGCGAGTGACTTCCATGCCATTGGGGTGACCGTTTTTGGGACCACACATGCAGTCCTCTTTTCTGGTGGGCTTGGGCTCGGGAGCTCCTGTTCACTGGTGGGCTTGGACTTGGGAGCAGCTACCGTGATGCTGACATGGCATCATAACTGGCAGGAAGCCTGGTGAGGGCTCCACCTCGTGAGGTCCTTAGGATCACAGATCACTAGGGGGCTGGAGACAAGCCAAGGACTTGTCACAGGCTTCCCTGACCTGTGAAGCATCTGAAGGGCAGGCTCATCTTGGTGATTTCTTTATCTCTGTGTCTCTGGGCTCCCCTCAGACCACTATACTGTCCGGGGAGGTGACTAGAGGAACAGAGAGGAGAAGGGAAAGGGAGAAAGAGATGGAAAAAGTAAGAGAAGGGATGATGGATGATGGATAGAGGGCGGGAGGCAGAGAAGGCTGTCCCTCTCCCTTGTAATCTCACCTGCCTCCTGAATGTCCTCCTGACCCAGCTAGCTCTGAGGAGTCCCCATAGGTGGACATCACATAGGCCACAGCAAATTATCCTCTGCAGAGTTCGCAGCACATTGTCAGGCAGAAGACGAGAGAGAGAGAGAGAGAGAGAGAGAGAGAGAGAGAGAGAGAGAGAGAGAGAGAGACAGAGACAGAGACAAAGACAGAGACCGAGAGACAGAGACAGAGAGAGGAAGACTCTGTGTGTGTGTGTATCTGTGTCTGTGTGTGTCTATGTGTCTATGTGTGTCTGTGTCTCTGTCTCTGTCTGTGTATCTGTGTCTGTGTGTGTGTCTGTGTGTGTGTGTCTGTGTCTGTGCATGTGTGTTTAGGGAGCATGGTCAATAGACTTCATCTAATGAAGGATGGAGACATGTCTCTGATGCATCTGGCTCTCTGTACTGTCACACCTGCCAACTCTCGACCCTCCAAAGGAAGGCAGGAACTTGAGACAAAGCATTTTCGAATGTGATTCTGATCATTTATCAGTGTGGCTCTGTGAAGCCAGGTCCCCCCAATGCAGCCCTGCCCACTCAAGTCTCCCCTGAGTTTGGAGCTCAGTCCCACACAGGTATGTCTTAGGACAGAAGGGGTGTTTGTAAAAGTGGCCAGCCATACCTCTGCATAGGACTGCCTTTTAAATAAGAGAGCAAAAGTTAGACCTGGCAATGCCTAATTGTGTGCATGTGTGTGTATTGGTTGTGTGTGATTCTATAAATACATGTGCACATCCAGGGTGCATGTGATCTTGTGTGTAGATAACTGCATATCTGGAGCTGTCAACATATAGCACTCTGGGGTCTAGAGCAGTGACTGGTCTGATGACCTGTACAATGAAACCCCTCCAAGACTGGCTCTCCCTGGACTGTTTATTTGTTCCTGTCAGGGGACAATGACATTTTGTTTTCTGGGCCCATTTGCTTGTTAGTGACATCTATGAGAGACTTGCATTCCCCAGTCCCTCTCTATAGGAAGAGGCCTAGTACTCTGTGAGCATCAAGAGGCTGACTTCACCACCCTGTGGTGATATAGCCTTTCTTCTCCCGAGGGCAGCTGGCCTGGTTTTCTGGCAACAGGATAAATATGTAGGTCTGATGCTAATCTCTATGGATATTGGTCCTATGGGGGTGGGGGAGGGGATATAAAAACTCACCTGCTGAAAAAGATGTTAATATCATTCCACAGAGTTGTTTTTAGTTGGAACAAGTCTCCCTATGAAGCCCAGACTGGCTTTAAACTCATGGCAATCCTTCTGCCTCAGCCCTCTGATCTTGCATACCTGGCTGATATTTAAGCTCTTCAGTTGGTGTGTAATCCCCTGTCAGTCACCCTCCACCATCCAGCAGGCACAGCTGTTGCTTGGCTGTGTAATTCACAGGCAGACCAACCTGTAAACTAAAGATGCCTTTGCCACAGGAGGGGTGATGCTCCCCTCTCCTGTCACCGGCAGATGAGGTGAGATGCTGCTGGCTAGACAACTGGTAATTTACTGACTGATGGAGATGGAATATTTTCTGCCTCCTCATTAGAAAACAGACCTGTCTGCCTGTAAACACAGTCTTGGTTATCTGGTTACGGGTCTCAAAATGGTCTCTGGGCAGTGGCAGTGCTGTTGCCTAGGAACCTGGAGCTCAGAGGTCCTCTGCTGCTTCCACCTGCACAGCCTAGTGGGTAGGGCTAGATGAAGCTGAAGCTCTTAGAAATAGGAAAGGGAGAATGGCTGAGAGCCATGGCACAGAGTATGCGGGCTAAGAAAAGGACCTGAATGATGCTGGGGAGGCTGGAACTTCTGGATGTGACATGGGAATACCACACATGCAAGAGGAAGCTGGAGAAGCAGGAGGGTATGAAAACCAGGGCAAGATCACTCCTGCTCTAAGAATTCCTGTGGCTCACATGTCCCTTTTCCTTCTCTGGCATGGCCTCACTATGTGGACATGAGTCCCTCAGCTCCTCCAGCTGAGCACAGGGCCTCATGAAGAAGTGTACCAACTGCTGGTGTGGCTGACCCAGCAAGCCCAGGGCTGGCTCTGTATAGGCATCTAGCAAGCTGGCACACTAGGGAGGCCGAGCCACCACACTACAACCTTGGTGGAAACGGAGCAGAAATGGAACTCCAGACTCTGCCGCCTGCGGCTGTCCCCATGTCTCTCTCCTGCAGCCCTTGGTGGGTCTGTCCCTTTCTGCTGCTCTGCAGGTCCCACTTCTGTTGCCCGTGGCTACCTCCTTTGGCTAGAACATGTTTCAATACTGTCATCAAAGAGACACAGCAGGCATCTCTGTGTCAACATAGATACTGGCCTCTTTTCTGTTCATCGCCAGAATCATAAACCAGGCTAAGTTTAAAAAGCCAAATGTTGTCTGGCTGATAGCCTGCTATGTGAGCAATGGAAAAATAAAAGCTGAAAATAAACACTGCACGTTGATGACTCTGTACTATGGGAGGAAACGGTGCACATTGGGCAAAAATGAGGGAACCATGGTCTATCATGTATGCAGCATCTATGGGCCCTGTTATGGCCATGAAAGTGTGACTCTTTATCTCATGGCTGTCCTCCCTGGGGCATCACAGACCTCTCTGCCCAGAGTAGGACCCTGATGCCTGGGCTTGGAGAGTATTTCTTATTACCTGCTTCCTCGGGGACCACAGTGGGGGTTGGCATGCAGAAGTCTATGTGCTGGTTAGTTATATGTCCACTTGACACAAGCCAACGTCATTTGAATCAAGGGAGCTTCATTTGAGAAAATGTCTTCATAACGTAGGACTTGGGAAATAAGGATATTAAGATCAGTGCAGGCAATGGAGGCCTGGCTTGTGCAATTCTGAGGGAAGCAAAGAGTCTATTGGGCCTTTAATCGGCGGTGTCTGCTCAGCTGAAACTGAAGAGTCAGCTGTGATTAACAAGAATCCAGGACCACTAAAGTCAAATCTTTGCTTTGCTGGCACAATGGATGCTGGTCAGCTGGGGCTGGAGAATCAGCTGCAATTAAGAGGCCAGCATGATTGAAGTGATGTCTTCTGGGAAGTGTTTCCTGAGAGTCAGCACACAGAAGCTGTGTTTCAGAGGTGACCAAGGTTGTACCTTGTGCTGTCAGCCAAACTGGTCATGTGTAAAAGTCACCTAGGTGGCACTGGTTTTGAAGGTATGAAGGAATCATAGAGGGCAACTGAGGATGGAGACCCTGAAGGGAGCCCAGGAGAGGCTATTGGTGAAAGTGTAGATCCCAGTACTTTGGGGATGCCAGTGCCATGGGATGACTACCAAGAACAGCAGCAGCCATGGAGGAGAGCCAGCCAGAGCCTAGAAGACAAACTTGTGTATTGCAGAGGGTGGAGCCAGAAAAGTCTCCTAAGGCCCTTGAAGGATCCCAGAAGATCGGGAGTGAATTCCAGATATCAGACAGTGAGTTATTTACACTGTTGGAGTTTGATTTTGCTTTGTTCAGTTGTGACTGTGCCCTGGTTCTTTTCTCTTGAAGTAAGGAGAATTAATTTTTAAAAGAGATTTTAGGTTTTAAAAGCGACTTTGGATTTTTAAAGTGATTGAATTTTAAAGTGTTTGGATTTGTAAAGACTATGGGACTTTTTGAATTTAGAAAATGTTTTATATTGATATCAATGTTGATCTTGGGGATGAACTAGAAAAGAAAGGCTGTGGCTTAACTGTAATATGTTTGTAAGTCCAGATGACAGAGCCAATTGTGTTGGCTAGTTTTATGCTATCTTGACACAAGTGAGAGTCATCAGAAAGGCGGAAACCACAGTAGAGGAAATGACTGCATAAGATCCAGCTGCGAGCAAGACTTAGGCTATTTTCTTAATTAGTGGTTAATAGGGGAAGGCCCAGTCCATTATGAGTGGTGCCACCCCTGGGTTCCATAAGAAAGCTGGCTGAGAAAGCCACAAGGGGCAAGCCAGTATGAAACACCCTTCCATGGCCCCCGTGTCTAACCACAGTTCCTTGGTGTCATCCTCTGATTTGATACAATTTTATCCCAAACACTGCAATGATTTTGATAGACTATAATTTTTTCCTTAAAGTCTATCATTACAGGGCTGGAGAGATGGCTCAGTGGTTAAGAGCACTGACTGTTCTTCCGGAGGACCTGAGTTCGATTCCCAGCGTCCACATGGCAGTTAACAACTGTCTGTAATTCCAAGATGTGACTCCCTTACACAGTTATACATGCAGGCAAAACACCAATTTACATAAAATAAAAATAAATATTTTTTTAAAAGTCTATCATTACAGGTTGGGTGTGGAGGTTCACACCAGTAGTTCTAGTACTCAGAAGGCTGAGGCAGAGGGATTGTGAGTTTTCAGTCACCCCAGGCTGCTTAAGGAGATTTTCTCCAAAAAGGAAATTGTGGAGTGGGGTGGTAGCTTAGCCTGTAAATGGCTTGCCACACAGGCATGAGGACCTGAGTGGGAACCCCAGGCCCCACATAAAAGTTGCTTGCAGTTGTGTACATATGTAATCCCAGTGCATCGTGGACACAAGAGGGCCCCTGGTCTCATTGGCCAGTCAGTCCAGCCAAGTCAGGAGCTCCAGAACAGTGAGAGACACTGTCCAAAAATAAGGTGGGCACAGGCTGGTTAGATTTATTGTCAATGTGACGAAACCTATCACCGAGGAAGAGGGGAAAGTCAGCTGGATAATTGCCAAAATGCATTGCCCTGTGGCCATGTCTGTGAAAGACTGTCCTAACTGATGAGTGACGTGACAGGTACAGCCCAGCGTGAGTCACACCATCCCAGGAAGGTGCTCCTGGGCTGCATAAGAAAGTGATTTGAACATTAGCAGGGAGCAAGCCAGTAAGCAGCGCTCCTTCATGCCCGCCTCAGGTTCCTGCTGTCCATCCGGCACTGACTTCCTTCAATGATGGACGGTGACCTGTGAGCAGAAATAAACCCTTTCCTCCCCAAGGTACTGTCGATTGTGGTAACTATCACGGCAATTGAAATAGACCAGAGCAGGACAACTTCTGAGGAGTGTTAGCTGAGGTTGTCTTCTGGCCTTCACACACACACACACCTATACACACACACACATATACACACACACATACACACATACATACATACACATATACACATACATACATACACATATACACACACACATCTATACACACATACATACATACACATATACACACATACATACACACCCATACACACATACATACACACACATCTATACACACATACACACATACATACACACACATCTATACACACATACATACACACAAACATACACACACATCTATACACACATACATACACACAAACATACACACACATACATACACCCATACACACATGCATACACACACATGTATACACACATAAACACATACACACATGTATACATACACATATACATACACACACACCCATACACACATACACACACGTATACACATATAAACACATGCATACATGTATACATACACACACCTATACACACAAACACACACACCCATACACACATACATACACACACATCTATACACACATACATACACACAAACATACACACACATACATACACCCATACACACATGCATACACACACATGTATACACACATAAACACATACACACATGTATACATACACATATACATACACACATACACACACGTATACACATATAAACACATGCATACATGTATACATACACACACCTATACACACATACATACACACACATACACACCCACCCATACACACATACATACACACACATGTCTACACACATAAACACATACATACATGTATACATATACATACACACACACTTATACACACAAACATACACACACACCCATACACACAAACATACACACACACCCATACACACAAACACACACACCCATACACACACACATACAAACATACATACACACACACCTATACACACACACACATATACACAAACACATACACACATACATACATACACATATACACACATACACACACACTCATACACACATACATACACACACATCTATACACACAAACATACACACCCATACACACATGCATACACACACATGTATACACACCATACACACATGCATACACACACATGTATACACACATAAACACGTACACACATGTATACATACACACATACATACACACACACCCATACACACATACACACACATGTATACACACATAAACACATGCATACATGTATACATACACACACCTATACACACAAACACACACACCCATACACACACACCCATATACACATACATACACACAAACATACACACACACATACACACACATACAAACATACATACACACACACCTATACACACATACATACACATATGTATACACACATAAATACATGTATGCATACACATGCACATATACATATACACATGTATACATACACACACATACACACACATACTGAAAACTTGTAGTCTTTCATATAAGCATCTTGGGAACTGCCCATCTCTGGGGCGTGTACCACAAACTTGAGGGACTTCCCAGACCCCAGACCCCCATGACCTATGGAGCCCCCCATCCACATGGTTGTGTTTATGGAGCACTGGTGACAAATGATGCCCAAGGAGACTGTGAAGATCACCCATCACACACAGTGTACCAACACCTTCCTCAGTGCCCACACCAGCTGTTTCTTCTATCACCACAGGGCTCAGGTAATCCATCATATCCTCCCTTCTCTGCCTCTGCAGCCAAAGGTGTCTGGGTACCAACTGGGATAGGTAAGGCCAAGCTGCAGCTGCAAATTCACCCTGAAGCCTCAGGACTTCCCAGGACCAATATCTACTTCCTACTCACACTGTTGCCATGAAAGCTCAGTGGTACCCAGCTCATGCTGCTCCTCGGCTGAAGGCAGAGGCGATATTTTGAACACAATGAACAGCAAAATGTGGAAAACTTGCCCCAGCCCAACGTGAACAGGCTGCTGCTGCAACTCTGGTTGGTGCCAACCCCAACCGCATGGGAGTCTGAGCACATGAACCCCTCTTGCATGTGAAGGAAAGAGGAAACAAAGCCAAAGTGGTCTCCGCCGGAGCTCTCTGCCAGCACCGTGATGCCGTAGGCTCCACCCTTCCTTCCGCCAGTCTGTACCGAGCTCAGGGTCCCTCATGAGGGACTGTGGGGCTCAAGGGGAGCCCGATTGCATGATCATGCCTGCCAGTGTCTGAGCAGAGCACCTGTAGCCAGCACAGAGTTCTGGCTTCCTTCATGTGCCACGACTGTTTCTTCATCCATCAGAAAATGCTGAATAGCATGAACAGTCTGGCGCCTACCACATCTGTTCATCTGTCTCCTGCTCTGTTTGGGTCATTTTTAGTGGGATAAACAAGGTAAACAGAGCGAGGGCTGAGGCTGACTGCTCAGAGGATGTGGGTCCTGCCAGCATTAGTGTGGCAGCCAGCCCTCAGGGGTGAGCAAGCCAAGCCAGAGACAAATACATTTCACAGACTACAGCTGAGTGGACGCACAGACATTTAAAAATGAAAAAGGACAAAATAAAGAAAAGAGAAGGCAATGGTCCGCGGTTTAAAATGAGCAAGGAAGGGTTTTAATCGTTCTAGTCACTGCTTCCAAAGACTCAGAGCCTCTCCAATTTTGGCAAACCATGGCTCCCAGAACATATTTTTCTGAATGTTGACACCTAAGCTGAACACAGGGGCTTCATGATGTGAGTCTCAGTTTCCCTACCAGCAAATTGAAGATAATAAACATGTTTTTATTCCTAATAGTGCAAATAAATGAGCTAACATAGTTCAGAGCTTACACAGCAATAGTCATCTCCATCATCACCGTTACCACCATCACCACCATCACCATGGTCACTATACCATTACCAACACCATCCCTGCCATCATTATTTAGGAACCTGGGAACTGCAGACATCACAAGCCAAATAAGCATCAGAACTTGGAAACCCAAGGCTGATGATTGCCAAGGGGCAGACCCTCCTCTAGCCCCCACTTTCCCCAACTATAGAATGGAGCAGTAACAACCCACGCAGTTTAAGACATAGCTTTGCTCCCACTAACTCCGTGCTGCAGCCCAGAGGCATTTCAGGAGGACATAGAACCTTTGGAGGAGCAGCCTTCCTGGAGGAAGTGCATCATTGGGGGCAAGATTTGAGACATTCCAGTTCTACTCTACTTCCTGTTCTTGCTCTCTGCTTCCTGTGTGTAGATAAAATTCCATCTCTGGGCTTCCTGCTTCTGCTGTCACACCATCCTACCATGATGGGCTGTCTCTGGAACTGTAAGCCAAAATATCCCCTTTTTCCCTAAGTTGTGCTTGGTCATGGTGTTTTGTCACAGCAACAGAAAAGGAGCCAATACGCCCTGTGTAATAAAATTAGCAAGCGAAGCAACAAACCATAAAACCAACCTGACTACAGGATCTCCCTGCTTCATGGGATGCAGTCTGGCCTTGGGACTTTTATGTACAGTCCCTGCTGAGAAAGCAGCACAAGCACACTTCACTGGGGTCCTGACCTGAGTCATTGCTGGTTCTGCATGCCTCGGGGCCTTTGCATATGTGGCTGCTGCTTCTGGGACTAACATTTCTACCTCATTCCTGAATGGGGCAAGGTGGGGGAGGGTTAGGGTTTGGGTTAGGGTTAGTTATATTGTAAGTTTTGAGAGGGTTATCCTCCTTTCTGTTTGTTCTCTTTAGATCTGGTCAATATTGTGAGAGGTATCTTCCCTGGCCCACTCCACACAAGGCTCTTTTGTCCAGTGCCAGCCACAACTCAAGTCTGCTCTGCTTGTAAACATGGTTTTCTGACTTTGAGCTCCATGACACCATCTCTCTGGAACTGTTGGCATTATCTACTATGGATGGATGGATGGATGGATGAATGGATGGATGAATGGGTGAGTTAATGACATACAAAGCCTAAAATACTTCTGCTCTTAAAGGCTCGCTCCTGTTGCTTGGCAGAAGGTCAGGCTTCTAGCCTCTGAGTTCCCCACTCAATTCAAAGTTCTCTTGAAATCTCTTCTTTCTCTCCTCCTGAATAAAACCAACAGCCACTGACTGAAACCACTCCAGAAGCCTCTGGCCCCTCACTCACAACCCATGACGCATCCAGACACACAGAAACACAACCCAGCAGCCCTGCTGAAGTACACAAGGCACACGGTTCCCAGAGCCAGTCATGCCTAGGGACTGTCTTTCCTGGCACCTTGTTTCTGCTCTGGGTTGAATTAGGGTCTTTTGGTGGTCACCAGGAACATCCTGTGTCACTTCTCCCAACCATTGTGCTGAAGATGTCCTTCAGGCCATCTGGATCCCAGCAAACCTCTCTTGGGACAGGCAGGACTTTGTGGAGCTTTTACTTACAGCTCTAAAGTCCTTTTGCCTCAACAGTCCTTCAGGGACTAAGACAAAGTTCAGTCATAGCTGCTGTTAAAGGAAACAGTGAACAGCTGGTGGGAAGCTGGCGCTGGGAGGGTAGGGAGCTGGAATGAAGTCAGAGGGCACATCCACTGCATTGCTGCTTCCCCTGGTCCTGGACCATTATCCACAGTGCTGACATGGTGTGCTTGGATGAAATTATTAGATGTGTTGAAATCAATGTGATGCTCTGTTAGAATCGACCTTTCACCCAGTTCACCTCACCCTTAACACCCTTCCACATATTCTCATAATGTACACACCCACCTTCAATAGTGCTCATACCCACACTCCTACACCACTAAAGCATTCACATATATTCTTACACTCTTTCTTCTCTCCTACACACACACACACCAAGCCTACATCAAACCCCTCCATTTAAATCTTTTTAAAGCTGCATTTACCAAAACAAATAGAACATGTGAGGTATGGAATCCACCTTGTGGAAGGGCTGGTTTTTATTTGTCGCCTGGTAAATCAAACCACATGGGAAAGTGCCACATGAGGAACACACAGTGGCTGCGCTACCCTGCACTTTATTGGCTCATCTCTAATCGGAACCAGCTGATAATAAAGAACAGAGTTCATGGGAATCCACCCCTGGTTGAAAGTGAGCGTGTGGGGGGGCACGGGAAGCCCAAGAGCACAACAAAAACAGCTGTAATTGACTTATGGGGTCAGGCTCTGGGTAAAACTAGGGGACAGAGGTGACGCTACAGCTGGTGGATAAAATGCTGGCTTCTGGGTCACCTCTGACTGCACAAGAGGGACCAGAAAAGTTTTTATTACAAGCTCTCGGCAGGCTGTGCTCTGAGGATACCGCTTGGAGGGAGTTCTAGAAATGTGATTGTTCTGAGCTGTTTATTGACCCTAGATATAATGATGGTGATGGTGTCAGTCATGATGACAATGGTGTCTAGGACAATAATGATGCTAACAACGGTGACATTATCATTTTACTACCATGACCACTATCAAGAATAACAAAATGCATTAATCTAGTCAATAAGGCTTCTAGATAGCAGTCAAATGGCCTCTTTTTTGTACTATGTCTCACTCAAAGTTGTGGGAGATGCTATAGAGAAGTCCAGATACGCTTGGATCTAGGAAGGAACCCCTGCCCCATCCTGGTGTGGGTGTGGCTTAGGGAGTATGTCCAGCTAGCTGCTTGAGTTCATCAGCTTTCCTCTTCCGAGTCACACCCTCTTGTTCCCAACACTTGCTCCAACTGTCTCTTCTCTAAGGTGCTCTTCGCCCTCTCTGAGAAGCCAGCCTTCAGGATCAAGTGAGATCCAAGCATTCTTTTTTTTTTTTTTTTTTAAAGCTTTATTTATTTATTTATTTATTTATTTATTTATTTGCCTTGGTGTTTGCCTGGAACTGGAACTACAGACAGTTGTTAGCTGCCATGTGGGTGCTGGGAATCGAACCCGGGTCCTCTGGAAGAGCAGACAGTGCTCTTAACCGCTGAGCCATCTCTCCAGCCCCAGAGATCCAAGCATTCTATGATGCTCTGACCTGTTGAGAACAAAGTCTCCCTTGATCCCCGTGAATGCTCTGGGAAGGATGCAAAGTCATCACCAGCTCCTGCCTTGGAAGGTATGGGGTGGGGGAAGTTCAGAGAGTGAACTCTATTTGCTCCAAGTCATCCAACCAGAATTCAGCAGATGCCCTGGCATCCTCACTGGGCACCTGCTGTGCTCATGGGTTCCTTGGAACCCAATCTGAAAGCCTCTGGCCATCCACTCTTCCATGGGCCTTCCTGGTGTATGGCATGGTCTTTCTAGCATTGGTGCAGTTCTGGTGAGGTTCAGGAGCAGTCAGGTACCGGCCAGGCTCGTGTGGCCAGATGCTTCTTCCTGAGGCTAGTGCTTGCTGGTTCTCCCTGCAGACCTGCTGAAGCTGAAGTACAAGGCCTTTGGTAGTCTGGTTCTGTGGGGTGCTGGACAGACAGAGCAGGTGAGCTCCAGATAGCTGTTTAGATCCTGGTGAGAACTTTCCACTGGGGCATCCACAGGGCGGCTTGGCTCCTGGGGCCACCATTAGAGCAACAACAGGAAGCCACAGATTAAGGCCCTGCTGTCCCTGTGGGATTGGCCCCTATGTCCCCTCAGACCTGGCATTGTCTCTTGATGGAGTAAAAGTGGAAAGTGGAAGCCCATACACAGCAGGTCAGAGCTGATATGTTTGCTTACCCATGTCCCAAGGGAAATCCCAGAGCACTCACCTGCTGCTGCCCGCCCCCCAGACTAGGGTGTTTTCTGTCACCAAATACCTGTTTGCTGAGTACTGGCAGGCCCCATCCCCTAGGTGGGGATGAGAGTAGACTCAGGCCCAGCCCCCTCTTTGCTATCTGTTGATGGTAATGGGTGAGAATTAGAGAGACACCTTCTCCAATTCTTCCAAAGCAGGAGGATGCGGACAGGAGCGGCAGGGAGGCCATGGAGGGCTGCTCCAAGGTGTCTTGGCTTCACTGGTGCACACGGGACAGCCCCAGAGTCAAACAGGGAGGGGTCAGGACTCCAGGACTGCTCAAAGGACACCAGAAGTACAGGGTGTGGGGAGGGTCTGCAGAATAGAGCCCTCACCAAAGCCCCATCCATGGCACCAAAATCCCCCCTCCCCCACACTAAGGAACTGCATTGTCTGAAAAGCTGTCCTCCAGAGAGTACTAACAGTTACATCCTGGTATCTCCAAACTCCCTTGTAACTCTTTGAATCAGGTTGTGGGTCAGGATCATACATCGTGGGCTTCCTGTGTGGTCGTTAGTGGATGACACCATGGGCTTTATAGTGTGACCCTGGAGCGTGGGGCTGGAGGGTGTGCTCAGGGTGGCTTAGAGAGCACTGTCGAACTCAGATGGTCTCAAATGGGCCTTGGAGCCCATAGTCTCAGGGGAGGCTCTGTGGCTGCTCTTTGAGAACACTCTTCCTTTCTTGAAAAAAGACAAATTAAAAAAAGAACTTAGCCATGTTGCATTTGGAGGGCAAGGGAGTCTTGTTTTACCCATTTTCATAACCCCTTAGCGCTAGGGAGGCCTCATTGCTGGCTAACTGACATCCTCTGAAAACTTCCAAAAGCCTGCTGAGAGTTCAGGAACCCAGTTTTCCCAGAACCACCTTCCCCCAAGGACTCCAAGGTGTAGACGGAGTGAAACCCCTGTGCCCTATTACCTGGCACAGAGCAGGCAACCTGTTTAGGTTGTTATTTGCTCTTTGTTGGTGCTTAACATTTGCTTTCTTGACATTTTCTGAGTGCCTACTGTTTACCTAGTGCTGTGCAAGAGCCTTGGTGGCAGAAGAAAATGTCACATGTCTTTAAGCAGCTCACAGCCCTCAAGAGATAGATACATGTTTGGAACATGCTCATAGGCATTAAGGGAAGGACAGGAAGTGGAATGCCCCCCTAGAAAGGAAGAATTTGAGCCGGATTAATTTCCTTTGTGAGACAGGATCTTGCTATGTATCCTGGACTGGCTTGACACTTGCTGTGTAGACCAGGGTGGCCTCCAACTCACAGCTATCCTTCTGCATCAATCTCTGGGTACTGGGATCACAGGCATTTGTTACCATGCCCAACATTTGTGCTGTGATTTGAAGGTCAGCCAGGCAGTGCCTGTCTGGTGGCATCTCTAGCTAGCTCTGGACAGGATGGAGGAGAGCGAGAGTCAGGAGTGGCAGAGGTAAGGTGAAGCCAGTGTTGGGTGTTCATGCTAAGTATTGAGTTGTCCTTACCATGAGATCTCATGACCTGCTGCCCCTGGAGTCATGGTGTCACTATGTATCCTGGACCTTCTGAACTTTTTATCATCCTGCCTCAGCTCTCCCAAAGCTGTAATAACAAGCAACTGATAAATGGTAGTTCTGGCTACAGTTTCTGATGGAAGCCAGGTGTGGTAGTCTGAATGCAATTGGCCCCCATTATCTCATAGGGAATGACATCATTAAGAGGTGGGGCTTTGTTGGAGTGGGTATGGCCTTCATGGAGGAAGTGTGTCATTGTGGGAACAGACTTTGAGGTTTCCTATGCTCAGTGTCTCAGTCAACTTCCTGTTGCCCTCAAGATGTAGCAACATCTTATTGCTCTCAGCTGCCTGCATGCCACCATGCTCCCAACCATGATAATAATAGACTGAACCTCTGAAACTATAAGCCACCCTGAAGCAAATATCTTCCTTTCTAGTTTTCATGGTTATGGTATCTCTTCACAGCAATAAGAACCCTAACTCTTAAGACACCAGGGTTTTCACTTAGGGATGAGTTGGGGAGAGCTGGGTCATCAGTGGGACCTTCTAAGCAGAATTCATTCTCAATGTGCCTGGAGTCAGAATGGATAGAGCTCCAGGATTAGCCTGATGTTTGTAGATCTTCCTTGATGGTTCAGTGTGATGCTGTGCACTGAGGCCAGAACTGAGTGTGTTCTTTAATTTTCCCCTGAATGTCTGCTTCCCATTTGGTGCCCTCAACCCAGATCAACTCTGGGCTTCCCCTTCCATCCTAGAGCATGAGAAGTCTAAGAGCGACTCCTTGGCAGGGCAGATCTCATGAGCTTCCAGTTCAGAGTCCCAGATTACCAGTACCTCTGAAGAAATCCGTGCATTCAGCAGTGCTTGGGAAGTTAAAATCAAGGCCTCATTCTCACAATAGGGAAGGTGATGAGAACATCAGACAAACACCTTGGACATAGTGAGTGTGGGGTCTTCTTTTGGGTGCTGACTTGGGAAGGGCAATGGGACCTGGGATGCTGGTCTAAAACCCCAATATCAGAGAGGGGGTGCTGGGTAGTGTTTTTATTCTCCCAGTGGAAGGTGCTAGAAGTAAGGTCAGGTCCTTTGTGACTGAGGCATGGTGGCACCATGGCTAAGACAGACATCAGAGATGAATCTAAGGTTCATGCTAGAGATGGCCCCTGCTCTGTGGCAAAGACACGCTTAGGCCTCCCTTTGGGGTAAAGCTTACCTTACTGGGTGCTCTTCTAAGGACAAAGACTGCTTCTTCTTAAGTGTAGAATATATGGGCCCTGGAGACTTCTAAGGAGCCTGGAGACAAGCCTGTCTTCAGCCAGTACAAACTGGTGATACCTAGTGCCTTTAGATGTGTGTTCCTAAGCACTTTCGAAGAAGCCAACCTGGGGTCAGTGCCTGGGGCCTTGTTGAGGGCAGAATCCAGATACAGCATTCCTAGACAGTGAGAAACCATTGCCTGCAGCTGTAGATACCAGCAAATCAAAGCCCTTTCCCCTGGCTGGGGGAAGGGTCTGAAAAAGAGTATTTAAGGATTTCTCCTCCTTAATAAAATTGGATTGACTTGTTTCAACTTGTCCCCGGAGGCTGTGTCGGTTTGCTCTCCTCACCATCTTTCTGCCTCCCCCAAGGGGAAAAGCAGGGTCCTGAGCATAGAGGCAGCCCCAACTCCTGACCCCAAACCAGGGTTCCCCCAACACTTAGGGTCTCCAGATCCAAGGCTATCTGCCACAGGTGGTCATCACACAGTGGGGCTGCTCTTGTGACCAAGTCCAGGAAGATCATGTGACACATCACCTAAAAAAACAAAAAAATCAAGACTCTCAACAGTACTGCTGGGAGCCAAAGTGACCTGAGCTGCTCATTACCTGAAAGAGTACATACCCATTCCCGCACCACACAGCTGCAGGAACCAGGATGTTTGTCATAGAAGGGGTTAATTTAAGCAGCTTGGAACCCACATGTCTCTGCAGGCAGACTGCTAAGAGAGAGTCTCAGCTCCCTGAGTCTGCTGTGTGACTAGGAATAAGATGCTGAGCCTCTATGTTTCTCAATGGAAGGCCATGGTAGCTCTTAGAACCCACGGTAAGACTCGGCCATCCTGGTGGCCATGTGCTGCATCTGCATCGTGTCTTCTGAGAGAAGCCTCAGGCTGAGTGAGTGACAATTGAAGAGCGAGCCCCAAAGGACACAATCATCCTACACTAGGTGTGGCAGACCCTTGAGGGAAGACAGGAGACATCACCATGTGCAGACAGAGCTGAGCCATTGGTCCCATCTGCTGGCATTGTCATGCCTCGCTTCCCAGACCCAACTCCATTACAGTGGCTATTGCCATGGTGGCATGCTGAGCAGAAAGTCCCAGCCTTGGGCATCAAGTGGGATGAGTGAGTGAGAGGCCTGCTTGCCTCCTGTTCTTACCTTTTACCCTCAGGTTTGGCTCCCAGAACCCACAACTCAGATCAAGAGAAGCTTGGAAATGGCTTGAGCTTGTGCGGGGAACTGGGGTAGTGACCTTCACCCACTGTGTCTCTGTGTTTCCATCCATGGCTAGGCCCCTTCCCTGGGCAGCTATGACAAAGTGTGGTTTGTGAGGCTTCATCCCCACCCTAGAGGGTACCTGCTGGCCAGTGCTCAGCTGTCAACAACAGTCTGAGAGCATCCATGCCACTCTGCAGGTACCCACAGCCTTCTTGCAGCTGCCTGGATGATAACTGTTTCCAGACGCCCCACCTCCACATTTCTTCTCATTCTCAAAAGATGAAGGAATCACCAAAGTCATTGAGCCCTGACAATGAGTAGCCCTGCACATACCCACATCTGTTAGACTGGGGCAGAGAGAACCAGCCTATGGCCACTAGGAAGAGGGTCCTGGTGGGAAGAACTGAGTATGAATGAACAAAGCCTGTGGCAGCCAACTGCCTGCAACACACACTCAGGGGAGCTGTAATGCTCCCAGAGCCACTCAGCTGTATACCAGCAAGTATGGCAGGTGTGTGTCACCGCCATGGCTAGATTATATGTGCTTGAAGATAATCCACAGTCTACATTCTTGGACAGTTTCTACTGCTTCAGCCAGACTAGAACAGTACACACAGACTAAAGAGAGGACACTTCAAAAGAAGCTTTTTACAATTTTTTAGTGTGTGCGTGTGCGTGTGCGTGTGTGTGTGTGTGTGTGTGTGTGTGTGTGTGTGTGTGTGTGTGTGTATGAGCGCTCTACAGTATACATGTGGAGGCCAGAGGATAACCTGCAGAGTTGGGTCTTCCTGTCACCATTTCGGTCCTCAGGACTGGCAGCCAGTGCCTTCGCTCACTGAGCTAATGTGCTGACCACAGAAAGCCCATATTTTAGGTTTTTGGATGATTGAGATCTAACTTGCTACCTGGCCCTATTTCTGGCCACTTTTTAACACAAATATGGCTAAGGAGTTAAAAGTTCCTGCTTTATCCAGTTAAGACTGGCTTTTACTGAAGAATGAGTTGTGCCTGAGCTTAACCCCCAACACGGCCATCCTTAGAGCAAGAACATCCTGGGTCTGAGGAGAGCATGAACATCGTAGGTCTGAGAGCATGAGCATCCTGGACCTGAGAGCATGTGAGCATCCTGGACCTGAGAGCATGAACATTCTGGGCCTCAGAACATGTGAGCATACTGGGCCTGAGAGCATGAGCATCCTGGGTCTGAGAGCATGAGCATCCTGGGCCTGAGAGCATGAACATTCTGGGCCTGAGAGCATGTGAGCATCCTGGACCTGAGAGCATGTGAGCATCCTGGACCTGAGAGCATGTGAGCATCCTGGACCTGAGAGCATGAGCATTCTGGGCCTGAGAGCATGTGAGCATCCTGGGCCTGA